>QVOA01002297.1:0-46744 GCA_014825685.1 Pseudomyrmex cubaensis
TGAGTAAAAGTTAAGTTAATTGATAAAAGACGTGCCGAAGGTGTGCGACACCTACGTTGTAAGAACTAAGAACGAGGTGCCCGTCACAAATTGTATAAATTTGAAAAATCTAAATATGTTGAAATTTTAAATCAATAAATCTCTCGCTAGTATTTTCTCACGTACATCTGTTCTAGCACGAAGAATTCGACGCACGTATTTGTTTTCTGCAAAACAACTAATCATGTGCGTGTCTCTCTCATGTTGAAAACATAGTCACGCGTCATTGACCTATAATTTTAAAAAAAGAACGATTGATTTTTTTTCACGCGGCCGATTTCGGATAACAGTTGCAAACTCGCCGCCGAAGCAGAACGTAGTCGCTGTAAAAAATGCTATCTCTTAAAAAGCGCAAATTCGCATGAGTGATAATTTCCGAACTTGCAAGTATGTATAATGTTATACTGTATGTATGTATAATTGTGTTATACTTTTGTTTTCTTTTTTCTTGCATGCATTTGTCAGATAAAATGTAAGACAAGTAAAAATAACATTACTTCTTCTTTTTTTATCGTTAATTTCTCCCACAACAGAAATTTTTATTGAATATCTGCACGTGTTCGTGGCAATTCCCAACTTGACTTCCGTAATTGGCGTTGAATTAATATTCGTTCGCGAGCGCACAGACGCGGTTAAATGTTTCGAAAACGCGCTTAACGGTTATAAACATACACGCCCTTTCACAAAGAGGAAAGCGGGGATGGTTGCTGCGCTTCGCAAATTGTATCGATCGCATCGTATTTACCGAATGAGTTTTACGAATTACATCGCGACACGTTTGATTTGCACATTTCGATACGTTGTGCTTTCCCACCCACGATGATACGTTGCGTTGCTTCCCACTATATCCGGTTAAATTTACGTGTTCTCCCCAGCGCGACGTACATAAATAAAGAATAACTCAATTAAATGTATATTTTCTAGCTGTGCGTAATACCAAAAGTCCAAAATTGTAATAAATTTTTGAAATTGAAATTCTCTGGATTCAATAATTTCTTTCATCTCAAGTGTTTTTAGTATCGAAATTTATTTATTATTGGCGTATGATATTATTGCAACTTCGAAGTATTCTACGCTACCAGCCAAATGGCAGTTCTAAAGCTCGATAAGCGAGCGACATGCTCCGTTTCGATTCGAGACTTCCGTCCCGATAACGATTCGGAGCGTCCGACGACAAGATATTACGAAAACAACGTGAGGAAATGTTCTGTGTAAATGATATGTAAATCGATTGCTTGTACGATACATCATTGTGAATTCTGAAGTAAACGTGTTTTTGGAAATCGCGTTTGTAACACATCCGACGAGATACAAAGAGAATTTGTTGGAAAAGAGAGAAAGTTTGATAGTGAAAAAAAAAACGGTCATTAATTAGATTTGATGTCTTTCACAAAAAACGAATAACAGTTCCAACTTAGTTTTGGTTACTCTAAGATATTTGAGATTTCGTGATTTTGTCTGAAGATATAGACAATGATATATAAATGTCACGCCGATTATCATTTTTTATGAGCATTGATAATAATTTTACCGTTGAGACGAAATCTATCGATCCGCAGTAACAACCACACAAGGGAGCTTCAACTGATTCGGAGTCCTTTGAGAATGATTAATTATAACCGTACAATATCGCGCGCGCTAATCTCGTTATCATATCACGCAATGTAATGAATGTCCACCAATCGTGAACATTTTTATCGTGTTTATTATATCAATGATGTTATATTTCACAGTGAGATTTACACCGAGCAAAATTGCCACAAAGCAATTAAAAAAAATCACAGTAGTTGAACATGAAAATCAGTGGTAAAATCAAGTATGACAAAAACAAAGACGCTGCTTGTACAAATATAAGAAAGAGATACAGCGCGGTAACGTCAAATAAAGAGAAGGAAGAAAAGAGCGTCATTCACCGCAGCACATTGAGATGCAAATACGCGCTATCTAATGTGATTTACGAGGGAGAAACGTACTCATACGACCGAGCAACTAGGAGCAGAGTCCAAATCCGTTCGGGATACGAGCAGATAAGATCTGTCTGCACAGCCGCCGCGCCGTCACAATGGACCAAAGGATTTTATAACGGAAGGTATTCTTTCTCTTTCTCTTTCTCTCTCTCTTTTTCTCTCTCTTCTCGCGTGCGATGCCGAAGAATCATCCATTTTCTATCACGGTCAGCAAGTTTCCTAGATTGGCGTAAAAGAGACGGCTGACCCTGCGAGTTTTCGTGACCCGATGAACATTCGCGAATTGCAGAATTGCTCTGGAAATCTTTCGTGGATTCTAATTAACGTAAATTCACAAATTCGTCGAATTAATATTAAAATCGAATTTACTCAATCCCATCGTTGTTTAAAATATATTAAATTATACATTTTATTGTGTGTGTTCATATAAATTTGTTACTACTATTAATTTTCGCTAATAAATACGCTCGTTTGATCGTCATGTCAGTTTCCCTAACAATTAACTTCCATTGTTTATCGGAAATACGTTGCGTGGACATGGCTGTTACTCAGAAATCTCTTTATAGACATCGCAGCGGATTGAAACGGGAGAAAGGGGAAGAGAAAGGGGGCGTCCCTTATGTAATTTAACGAGACAAGTGTGTCCTTTTCATTCGTTCGGGATATAATTGTGCGAATATGGACTATTTAATCGTCAACGCATTTATTGCAAAATAACAACGATGATGGCGGCGTCGCGCACGTATTGTCACGAGCGCAGCTTCGCGACTACCACTTTGGCGCGTATTGACGCGGATTGCAGGCGCAGGGTTAAATCGAGCAGACGGCAGTGGCGTCGCGACGCCGGCAGTGCACGGCCGCGCAACCCCTCACGCTATCCCTTCTTTCCCCTCCTTCCTCTCTCCGTAGCTTTGCCCGGAAGCGTCGGCGCGAGAAAGAGAGAAAGAGAGAGAGAGAGAGAGAGAGAGAGAGAGAGAGAGAGAGAGAGAGAGAGAGAGAGAGGGTGCGGGAACGCGGGAAGTGGACTCTGGCGAGAGGGAAAATTTATAAAGAGGGGTTGTCGGCGACGGGAGGAATGAGACTACTTGTTGCGCGTCGCGGCGCCCCCGTGACGCCGGCGCTCCCTCCCACTTTCAACTCTCGTGTATTTCTCCGCGTTTCATCGACGACCAAGAACGCCGCTACCATCGCCACCGCCACTGTCGTTGTCGCCGTCGCCGTCGTCGCCAACGACGTCCCGCGATGCCGCCGACAAAAATAGACGCGTCGTCGCGGCGCAACAGATATCACTTGGTTTGGCCTCGAGTAGCGCTCGATTGTTTCGCGCAGCTTGCCTTGATTGCCGCGATAGCGCCGATTGGCAACGGTGATCTTTCTCGGTTGGGAGAAATCATTGTATCAAAACTTGGAAACTCTACACGAACTCCGAATTAGTTCGGATAATTGTATTTGTTCGAACCGGGAAGGTGTTAAGCGCAGCACGTTTTATCGATACATGATCATCGAATATGCAATATGACGAAAACGATCATAAATTATTATTGCACCCTAGTCTTGGGTTTAATTACTTATCTAGATATTGCAATTTGCGATAAAATAAAAATTTTTATTAATTAGATCAAAATATGCAATACGCGTAATACATATGATGATAAAAAAACGAACAAATTGAACATGGTAAAAAATTGATTTTAATTTTTTATACTTTCTTATCGTTTCACTTACTTGTATCTGGTTTCCGATGTGCAGTTGTTGCGCTTGATTGATACTCAGCGTAGACGTACCGGGTCCAGAAGGAGGTCTTGGCGGTGTGGAGGTTGTGTTGAAAGGACCCTGCGAGCCAGTTTGATTGGGTCCGCCTCCCTGAGATCCTCTAGGCGGTAAAGGATATCCTGGACTTCCGTGATTTGGCATCGAGCCGGGACTTCCGTATGGCGAATACTGCTGCTTGTAACCAGCGCTGGGACCAAGCATACCAGGCTTGCCACCGGTAGCACTCGGCTGTGGCCTCTTCATGTCCGCCAAACCCGCTGTGGCAAACTGCGTCTGTGAGCTGACAAACATGTCGTTTGTCTGCTGATTTTGGAAAGTAGGCGCACTGTTGTTCTTGTGATACGAGCCGGTATTCCCAGCCGTCGCTTGAGTTTGTCCGCCGGTTGGACCCGTGCTGCCAGGACTACCCAAATAATCGGATGCTCCACCGAACTGAGGAAATTCGGCGTACGGAGATCTTGCTGTCGGATTTCGCGCTGCGGCAGCCGCCGCGGCCGCTGTGGGATTGAATCCACCCAGGCCTAATTGCTGACTCTTGTGTTGATGCTGCTCGGCCATCTGCTTGAGTGTCTGGGCAGCAGGACTCTCGGATTTGAAATCTAATCCGGAATAAGGAAGTCGAGCGGGCGAGTATTGGGAGGAACCAAGTGTGCCGGGGCTCGAATTAGCCGGTATCGTGTTACCATTATTAGCGCTGACACTGTTGTTGTTAATACCGTTGTTCGCCCCGTTGGCATGTTGCTGATTTTGGGATTGTTGATGGATCGCGTCTTTATCATCTTCAATTTTGATTTGACCGTTGTTCGTGGTCGGCAATCCGTTGTTGCTGGCGGAATTATTTGTATTATTAGCTGCAGCAGCTGCCGCGGCAGCGTTGTTTGCCAGTGTATCCACACTCTTGTCTTCAAAATCGAAATCTTTCATAAACTCCGGATGGAAATCTGATATCTCGGAGATGAGATCCTTAAACGCGTCCGACGTAATAATTTCGTCACCAGTATCGTCGCCTATCGTAAACTCGGGAAATCCGGGAAAACCAGTGCCGTTTGCCGCCGCGTCCTTTTCTAACGCTGCTGCGCATTGTTCCAGATCAACGAATTCATTATCGGGCTCCTGCTTGCATTCGACTAGGTTACCGATGTCGACACAGCCCATACCGCCAGTACCAGCTGCTCCGGCAGCGCCACCATTACCAGCACCGGGACCGCCAGGACCACCAGGACCATTCCCGGGACCGGACTGCGGCCTCGATACCGCAGACGCATTTGTATCCGGACCAGACTGTTTCGGTGATGGTGATGTGTTCAAGAGATCACTTTTCACTGACGCATTTGCCAATGTCTTCACCGTAACATTCGATATCGTAGTCATCGCTTGTCCCTGTGTGTTGTTCGCCGCTGATGTCGTAAATTCCAATTGTTGAACGATCTGCACTTGGAATTTAGTAAGGCCTTCGTTTCCATCAGAACCTGAGGCACCGCTTCCGCTTCCAGGTGCCGGTCCTGTCGAATTTGCGCCATTTCCCGGCTGATGCTGACCGTGGCCGTGATGCGGTGGTCCACCACCTCCGCCCGGGCCTTGCTGATGCTGATGTGGCGGCTGCGTACACTGCAGCTTGACTTGCGGCTCTCCGAAGCCGCCATCGCTAGTAGCACCACCGGCTGTCTCCAAATCCTCGGCCGTCCTCTTCAAAAATTTCTGTTGCTGGAATCACAAGAGAGAAAAAACCGTGAATTATACTGTAAATACCTAAAAAAGAGAAAAAACGAAACAAGAAAAAATTCAAGTGTATTTATTCGTTTTTTTTTTTTTTTTTCAGATATATTAAAGTAATTCGCAAACAAATTAATATAAACTTCTATTATTTAACTTTCTCCTCTAACTTTAACCCATTTTATTGATCGTCTTTTCAATCACTTGAACGAGAAAACCAGGACTGGTCTTTTAAAGACTCGCTTTTTCTGTTGCTCGACGACTGACTCGACGTGAGGGTATTTAACTCGTTGCCAGTGTCGCCGAGCTCGGTTCCATAGCTTTTTCTGCGATTAACCCGGGCAGTTTCTCACCGTACCTGTCAATACTTGTGACGCTTTTTCAGCCGTCTGTCTTTGTATTGATATCGCCTACAAAATAGTCGCATTCAAACTAGCCATAAGTCTACAGTGCTTCGTAGTCAGGAAACACATTTATATGTCTCTAAATTTAATGTTACTTATATATATTGTAGTTTACATACTTATGAGACATATTTGCATTATACTTGAAAAAAGTATTGAATAAAATGTTTTTACATGTAGACAGAGTCTTTTATACGTCTATTAAAGTACTCGATATATGTTCCTGTTATATATATCTTTTAGATAAGCTAATAATTTTGTTTAATTAATTAAAATGATTTTGATCACAAAAGGATTGTGTTGTGTGTCTCATAACATATAGTTTCTGCTGTATAAATTATCTTGTGATTTTTTCCCATTCTTATAATTGAAGAAAAGTTATTTTTGCTAAGTACGAAAAGCGATTAAACTAGTGCGCATGCTTTCGTATATCTATATGTACGTTTGCTATGATTTGAACTGAAATAACCTTCTGTTTCATTTGCGAAAATCGATAATATATATTATCTTCTAATAGAGAATCGAGCACTCTCTACGTTCTCTCAGCTTTTCCCTTCCTTCTCCCCTCCCTATCTCGTCACCCTGTTTCTCCTGATCCAATATCTCGAATAATCTAGCATCTTCCGCAGATGCAAAACGATATTCCGTCTGTGTTTCTCTCTACTTCGAGCAGCATCTACCCGCTAATCGCGGGGATCCAGCATGCTCGAAGTAAAAGTGAATGATGTTTCTTTGACACAAAATCGAGTCGTTTTTTCTCTCTTCCATCCAGCGAGATAAAAGCATATTATATTATAATACGTATATACATATATATATAAAGAGAAATAAATTCTCTGCGAGTGAGATGCGAGAGACCGTGTTTGATAATCCCGGGAAAAAATCTATCGGACAATAAGATGAAGAAACAAAGAGAGAAATCCGTTAATTATATTACTACGTTGTACGTTATTCAGTTACTCGGATACATACGAATCATTACTTGGCAAGCGCGGACTATCTTATCTCGAGATTCGATATGTCTTATCTGGACTTGTGCAAAATGAACTGTGAATCAAAACATTTGTAATTTTGCTCGAAGCAAATTTATCGTCAGCCTTCAACGTGGACATAAGACAGTAACATTCTGATTGTAAACATTGACATTTCTGACTTGCTTTAGGACTTATATTTTCGTTCTCTTCTCGTTCGTTATCCGCCAGCGGACTTCTTCGCGCAATCGATCGATTTGTTTCCAATCGAGATGCTCAACAGACCAGAAATTAATACGCAGTAATGGAAATTGGAGGGGAAGCGAATAGATGGCCGAGGGAGGAAGAAAACTAACCGGCCCCGAGGCGGAAACACACTGTGTTTGAACGCGTCACACGGTGCCGGTAGCGTGTGTTTCACGGCGAACTGATTTCATCCCTCTCCTTTATCACCTTCCTGCGAAATCGGTTAACGACTACCACACCCGACTACATTCGTCCGGATGCGAGTTTGCCGAACTAACGGTTCAGACATTATGCCACTTCGTCCGGAAATAATGTTCCGCTCTACTCCGTGCAATATTCTGCAAATGTGTTGCTTATAAGTAAAGCAAACCGAGAAACATTATATCCGAGTGGTGAATTTCACCGCGCTGGAATTCACCATTCGGTTAATAAACACCGATTGTCAATAAGCGTGGCGATTAATGGAATTCTACGATGTATGATGCGATTGATATCGCGCAGCTCCAAATTAGCGAGACAAATGTGAGCTTTGTTAAAGCGTATGCGCTTTTGTGAACGCCGTCACGTCTCGGACTCATTTCTTGCGCAATGTCTGCGCAATATCGTGGGAATGCGGTTTTGCGAACAGACTGCGCGAAAAAGGCAGCGTTCGGATACCTTATTAACTCCTTCGCTCATCAACACCGTTCCGCGTAAATTTCCGATAAAAGTTTGCTCGCGAATATCTTTCGAGTACGCTCTCGTTCTTCGAGCGCTCTCTTCGGTGCGATTACATTATTAAGAGAGGCGCACAACAAGCAGAGCGGACTCAGACGTTCGGAGCACGCGAAGGACGGCTTGCTTTCGTGAAACCCGACGTATATAATATATCTAAAGCGGAAGACGCTAGACCTCTCATAATATCCGCCACTTGCACCGTACTACGTAATAGGTGGCATGTTGCGCCATGATTAAGATGCGAATGAGTCACATGTCTGGAATTGGCATTGTTACATTGGCGTGTCACGTTATTGTCATCGTTTTGGCAATTTATGTTAATGGCGTTATCAAGTATAAATGTATAATATGTTACAGTCTGATATTATTTATCATTTCGCAATATTAATCAACATTTAGTTAACATGTAATAGTAATGTCGCAAAATAAATAAATGTAGTCAACAAGTAATCTATTTGTTGTGCATAAAACTTCACTTTTTTATGTGACATTTTCGATTCCACTTGATTGCACACAAACATAGATAGATATATCGCGTTTACGTCTGTAGATTTTAAAAGACTTCGGTGTTTCCTGTTTTTGCGATATGAACATCGTCGGAGGTGACAAATCGGACGTCTTGAGTGGCGAATCTTGGCACGACGACACAAACAGTGGTTGCTCGAGATAAGAAGCGTGTCACTAACCTTGATGTGTGTGCGTGCATGTGTGTGCGTGTAGGCGAATACACCGGTCTATTGAGCGTTACATTTCGTTAACAACACTCCCGTCAGTCGCCGCGACGCGACTGTTAACACGACCTAAATATCATCCGACGAGAATGACGACGTTTCGTGACACACGGCATGGCCGTCTCGCGAGCTCCCACTTTTCGCAATCAAAACGTATCTTTTCGTATACACACTAAGTTTATCGCTTCCGCGTTTTTGACCACCACGTCGAAGGTAGAACGAAAGAAGTAACGTCAATCAAACTTCGTAGCGCTCGGTTTTCAGTTTATTCAAAGACGAAGGCGGCTTCTGAAAAAAAAGCGCGTGTACTTGTTTTATCAAGTGTGCGCGACTTTAAAATTACACCAAAATGAAACACAAACGACACGGTATAAGGAAGATAATAATTTCTAAAAAAAAAAAAAAAAAAAAAAAAAAAAAAAAAAAAAAAAAAAAAAAAAAAAAAAAAATCACAAAAATCTTCAACTATTTTTTCTTTTTTATTCAAACTCTTCGATAAGATTTTTTGTAAGTATTCACAGCGTTCGCAGCTCGTAGCTTTGTTAAGCAAAATCGGTGAACAAGAGAATCGTAATCTGCCAACTGATAGGCATTTACCGCTTCTTGTGTAACGACGCGTTTACGTAATCGTCGTTTCCAGATAAGCTATCGCACAAAATTTATTCAGATCACATTCTTTTCTTTGCACGAAATCATAATCGCGTATCGCTTCCACATCGTCGTCTTTTGCGGGTATTTTATATCGCGAATTTCTACAATCTTTTTTCGTTTCTTTCTTTTCTCTGATCTGACGTCATGTCTCTGCTTTGTGACTGCATGCGATCGATGAGGACGCTCGCTTCCGGCATAAAAAATGTACAGTCGGATTTCGTTGTTGACGCGCACTACGACGGTCGTAATTCTGCGATTGAATACCGCAAATTTTCGACAGGCACAAGCCGTAATACATGTTTATGACAAATTTCGCTGGCTCGGCCCGTCGTTAATCAGCCCCGTGCACGTCTCTCCCGCGACAACGCAAAATGATTTAATTTCGGCCCGAAAATCCGTACTCTGTCGGGAACGGTAAAAATGACTCGTTGTATATAATGGCACGCGGTATTTCAGCGTCGATGCGAAGCGATTTTTTTCGTCGCATCGCCGATGAATGCGCAACCAGCGCACAGCGTGCGCGAGCGAGATAAAAGAAGAGAGAGAGAAAAAAATAAAAGAATGGTGGGGTGCGCACGATTACAGATGCAATTACGATATTCATCCGTGCAAATGAAAATGCGCCGGTTGCACTGCTGCCGGTTGCGACGCGCGTTTCGACGCATCGGCTTTCAAAAGAAAAATGGATTCCCCGTTGCGCACATTACGCGCGGTGCACGCGCCCGCTTTTGAATAATCGTTATTGCTGTAACCCGTTGCATACACATGCGTTGTCGAGCCAGCGGTTCAAACTGTCACGCCTGTTTTAAAGAATCACGCGCTTTCAAACCACATTCGGTGTCGCTTTACGCGTCGCGCTACGCTCATGCTCGCGTTTCAGTAATAATCAGATGTAATAACGTGTATTATAGACTCGCAGGTTTAAACCGCTAGGAAACAATATAGAAATTAATTGTATGAGAGTTAATTGCGTAGAAAATAATAAGCAAAAAAAAAACTATTAACATTCCCGACTGAAATATATTCAGTAAAAATTACATCCTCTCTCTCTCTCTCTCTCTCTCTCTCTAAAAACTGATGTATATATTTTGATAAATTTATTAAATCACGAAGACGTGTGTAAACGTTTTTTCTAAAAAAAAAACAATAGTTTTTAGCTCATATTAATTTCCCTGACAATGTTGAGGGTAAGATTATCAGAATTGTACGATCTATTCTGTGAAATGTCTATAGACGAATATATAGAGTAATAAGGTACGCAACGCGTCGTTACAAATATGTACAACAATGAGGTTACACAACACGCGCGATGCTCCGCTACGACAATGCGCCGATTCGTTGTGTCGCGCGCGCCGTTGTCCTCCCAGTTTCTACAGAATGAACTGTTCATCTGCTTTGCGACCGACTGGCCGTCGTCGTGCCATCAACGACGACCACAACCACGCGAACGAGGACACGTTACGCCGCGCGCGTATCACGTAGTGCTTTTGTGATTAGGTACAACATTAAATGCAGCGCATATACGACAATAGAAAATGCAAATGTATACAACTTCTTAATAAAATAATACTTGTATTTGTTGTTAAATTCAAGAATCAAATTGTTTAATAAATTTTTGCGACATCTTTATTAAGTTTGAGAGAGAGACAGAGAGAGACAGAGAAAGAGAGAGATTGTATAATTTCTGTTACAATTATTTGTGTTGCGCTATGTGCTCGGTTCGTATCACGACTCAGCTTCATAATTAGCGTTAAGATTAGAAAGATTATAATTCGCGCGTAGAAACAATTTCGCGTAGCGGTTCGTACGCCTTTTTAGATCGGAATGTAGAAATCAAAGTAGCATATATTGCATTACAAAAAAAAAAAAAAAATAAGACAACGACGGTTATTACAGAAAGCGGTTACACACTCGAAGCCCGACGGCGTACCACGTACTCGCTTCGGTTTCCGCAAGTATCGCGTTAATCCAGGGACGTACGAAGAAATAAGCGTGCTATATAATTGCAGTGAAAACGGTGCGGTTAATAGGGTGTGGCAGCCTCTCTGGTCCCAAAGTTATTACGATTCTGTATTATTGATACAGAACTGCATTACGAAAGTCCTCGGAGAGTACCAGTCTTGTGTGATACTGTGTCTTTCGTTCAGCTTCGAAACTTCGCAATCGTTTGATCAGTCTCCTTATCCGCGTCGAAGCTTGCGCTTCTCTTTAATGACGTTTTTAATTATTAGTTATTACACAGCCATAAATCGGAGCAATTTTTATCAATTTTTTAAAAATTTTTCGTTTGCAATAATAACAAATAAAGAAATACAAGGTAGTATCTTAGTCGCACGAGGTTTTTTTTGATCTGTAGAAAATCGTTTTTTTTAACGAACGAGAAATTTGATACTAACAAAATAAAATTCTTATATAAAGTTTTGTTACTATATAAACAACATACTTTATAACTCTCTCTTATATATCTAACGTAAGTACAAATCGTAGAAAATGAGCCAATACAAGCATTGAAAACTCAGTTGATCGTGTGTAAATGTAGTTTTTATTCAAAGTAAGTAACAAAATGTGAAAAAATTTGTTTCATTCGGAAGATGTCGAACCACCATTGCGAGCATAAAATGGGACGCGAGAGAATAATCGAAGGAAACTTCTTGACCTAATTTTTTTTGCAGTCTGTGTCCTTGGACGAGAAGTTCATAGTAGCCTACAAAGCGCGCAGAAATTCCGCAAGGATCTGCAAGAAGATATCACATACGAGTTGCAAGTTCGTTCTATACGCGCGATATCGAGATAAACCTCGGTTAGACATCACGTAAGGGCGTCTCTGGTTCATACAAAGCCATATTTAGACTCGGCCCGAGTGCGCGTGCTGGTTACTTTTGGACGAGTTGGATGACGTTCGTGATCGTAGGCGGGAGAGCTTGTGCTCTCGCCGAAAACCTCGCTTTCTCAGGGATAAATTCATTAGACTCGCGAAGGTCTGCAGTCATTGTTCTGTGCGATCGAACGTCGCGTAGGCGCGGGTAAAAAATCCGTTATAAAAATACGTAGCTATAATTAATAACATCACTCTCTCTTCCATGATATATCCATCATCATGTGTATTTTTCCAAAACTTTCAATTATTTTTAATAACTAATACAATAAAACTTTTATTCGTATTCGTGTGAAGATTTTAAAACGTTGATAAGACTATGAAAGTAGGTGTTATGAACACGAGAATAATTTATCAACGGTGAGCAAATGTTTAATGACACATTGTTGAAAGAATATTTCAAGCAAATCTGTTAAGACGCAAGACAAGCGAGAGCTTACATAGCGTAATACAGAGAGCCACGAACCCATCGACGTCGTCCCTTGACATGTAAATTCGCGTAATTATAATTACAAATCTCTCTCTCGGAGCCAGACACACACCGGAATCACGTGATCGTAACGCGCGTAAGTGCCATAAACGCGATACGTGAAACCGTCGTTCGGATCGACTTGATCTTATCGCGATTGGCGTCTCAGTATGCCATACTATGTTATGAAATTCTCTTTGAGAGACTACTACATTTTGACCGGGGCAATTTTTTTTTTTTTTTTTTTTTTATGCGAATATATTATAACTCTTCAAAATACATATCAATGTACATTATAAATTTATGTAATAAATGAAATCTAAGTTAGTTAAAATATTATTATTACAAGAGCTGAACATTTGATTTTATCATACGTCAAGAAAAAGTAAGATTTAACTTTTTTTTCGTTTTGTGAATAAGTATTTATAATTTTACATGTGATACAACAACAAGGTAAATTTTCCTGACGAGAAATGTTCTACATTTGTATTATCAACGCGCGATATCACCTCTGCCTAGACAGCGAGAGGTACGCACACTTTGCGTACTTGTCTATATAGGAAGGGGTAACAAATAAAAACTAGAGAGAGGAAGCGTTACGCAATCTTGTCGTCGTACTTGTCGGTAATTGCTTATTTATTGCGCCGTCATGCGCTCGTTTCTCTTCGTCGTGCGCATCTATGTACGTTGTCGACATCGCATTGTTTTTTCTAACATTGCAAAAATTATTTCCAAGCTTGACAAAAGTTGAGGGTATAAATTTAAATTTCTCAGAAACCAATACCGATAATACAAATCAAAACAATTTGATACGAGCACACAGTATTTTTCTTGATTGTGATTTTCTTTTCTTTTCTTGTGCATGTTGCTTGTGTAATTTCCGAAAGAGATAAAAAACAAAAAAATCTTCTGTAATGTGTGTACGATTTTAAGTTTCTTTCGCGTATATAATATTGCTTTCTTGTCGATTATATTACGATTTGCTGAAGACCTTACACAAAGTCTGGTACTGGTCGATAATGCATTGTACGTACTTATGTACAATGTCTCGGAGAAATTTGCGAAATTATTTACCATATGCGTGGGAGACTTCCACTTGCGACACGCGGTCGCACGCACGCGACAAGTTTTACGTGTAATTCGCGTGGTGCATCGCCGATTGCGTGCACATTATGATATTAAGCACTCGGATATATGTATATGCCTTACCCGCCGTGTTGTCGCTTATCCGAGTGTCTCAGACATCGCGCTGCAGTATGTTTACCGCACATAATATCCCGGCTCCCTTGCAAAATCGCTCGATATGTCGCGCCCGACACAACGACAAGTCCCTATTATCGTGTCGATCGAAAGAACAAAAATTATTTATTCTGTATTCCAACTTTTTATTTTTTTTTTTTACGTGCATAGGTATACGTTTTTAATATACGTCTGATTGAAACGTTTCATTGAACAATTTCTTCAATTTTAAAGTAGGAAACAATCAAATCTCAAAAACTAATTCAAGTTGTAAAAATATAGAAAAAATTTAAACTTTTAAAAATTCAGACAACATTTAATTTTTGACACTAAACACGTGCACACATATGTGCACATTAGAATAAACAAAGAAAGTGGAAAAGAGAAAGAAGACTTACTGATGTAGGATCTCTTTTTCACGTCTTTGGATTATATCTTTTTTCAAAATATAGAAGTTAATTTAGAAATAATTCGAGTCGTGAAGAGGTAAACTAAGGCACACTCGAGCAGTACTTAGAGTTAATCTTTTATTTTTCTTCGGCTTAGAGAAAAAAATATTCACTAAGAAAGTAAAAAAAATTCGAGTAGCTATTTTGGAGTTTACAAGCTGTTTTCGATTATACTTCGATTATACTTCAAACTATATTGTATAACATAAATCACAAAGATGACACACATGAGAAATAGATTTTTCCTAACATTCGAGACCGACGATTCAGCATATAAGCCATGCAATGTCTCACTCGTTTTAGCTGATGACAGCATGTGGATCACAATATCATTAAAATAAGGATTAACGGCTACTGAGGATTTTGTTGTAGAACGTTTGTCTCGAATGTGGAATTAAGTACAGCTCAAAAATTTTCTATTCCCTTAATTTGTATTTGTTCTTTTTAGCAAGTTTAATGGTCTTGTTTGCTATTAATTAGATGGCTTTCTCATCCCCACCGCGTTGCGGCGACTGCGGCGATTTTTCGAAGGATCGGTAAGGAGAGAAAGCGCGCAAGTGGAAGAACGCGCAGATCGATCGGAGGCTGCAGCGCGCGCGCGGCGCTTTTCACCGTGGCGATAAATTCTAGAACTTGCAAGCTCGGGACACACCGAGCGACGCGATGTGCAGGCAGAGCCACTGCCACTGCGTTGCCGCCTTGCGCCACCGAGAGCTTCGTGCAAAATATTTCAGCACCCTGGTGGCGCAGCTCGCCTGGTCGGGGCGTCGAATTGATTATTGAACAAACAGTACGATAGGTACCTGCCGACTTACCACCCCTGACTGGTTCACAAAAGAAGTACAATATGCACAATGCTCGTAACTACGAGTCACAATATCGTGTGATCGGAATTTCCTATCGCGTTTGCTTATGTGGTAAAGAATATAATTGCAGATAGAGATATTATTTGTGTGTAAATGTTGCTAATATCCGACGTATAATTAATTATAGAACTGAGTAAAAAATTATTTAGTAACAGAGAAAATCGCGTAGATACTTGGGTTAAAAAAAAAAAACCAATTGACGTAAAGATTTAATTTATTAGCATGGAGGACATAAGAATATGACAAGATATTTATGTCGCAATTAGTTTAAAACACACAAGTGATCAATTGTAGTTAATTTTCTTTGCTAAATATTTGGAAATGCTAGTATTTTTATTTTGAAACAAAATATATTTTGAGCACGTATTGAAGGCATCGTTCAAGCGATACTTGTCATCCGCAATGTTATTCGTTTCATCGATAATTCGACGACGGACATTCGTTTTGGCGTCAAACTTTTCATCGAAACGTTTGATTCGTGTTATACACATGCACTCAGGGGGAAGAGAAGGCGCTTAATTATTCACAGTGATCCTTTATTCATACTTGCTATTCCGTGATGAAGCGCTTGATTAAAAACAGTGTCGCCGACGAGCACCTATTTCCTACGAAATTCTTCGTCCGTGCGCAAAAAAAAGCAGGAAGCAACTTCACTCAATGCAATATTCAAAGAAACGATTTCACAACAATTTTCCGCTCAGGTCAAGTGCTGTCATAACAAATAAGCAAGTAATTCTCTGCGCTTCTGGAAGTTTAAAGATTAAACACAAAATCCCAATACAAATTGGCGGAATAAAAATTTTACCAGCTATGTGCGCAGAATCATACGCGAATATACTATTTACTTGTACTATTATGTTATTTATTTCCTAACAGTAAACGGAAACAATTTAATTGATTCTTTATTTACCGTATTTTTCATGCTCATTACACGCGTTATCTCAACAATTGTCGCACAAACGGTAACTATCTTGCCGGAAGTTCGTCGATGTTTAATTCAACGACAGGTTGCCCACATCACTTACGCTTCACGTGACATAGTTTTACTTCGATACGGTTTGTCTATATACAGGATAAAGAAGGGCCAGTCGCCTTCCTGGAATGCGAGAGAATCGGAAACGATGCCCACGCGCGTCGTTACCATTCTACGATCCGTCAACATGTGAATACGAGGGAGTGACCAAGTGGCGCAACCGTATCGACTCTTTTGTAACACGTTTGCCGCGAGATATCGATCTTTTCGACCTTCTTCGTCCGCCGTGACACTCTCTTCATCTTGTGTCGAGCAAAAAATTTAAATTCATACAACTTTTAGAGTTTTTGTGTGCGCGCGTGCATGCGTACGTGCGTGAAAATTGACACGCAGGGTGGAGAAAGTGGATAGAAGCAAAAGAAGGAGCGTGGGACAAAGATGAGAATCATCGGCGCGATTTTGATAAACTCTTTATTCTCGAGAATCAACTTCCGGCGCGGGAGTTGTCTTCAAGTCTTTGTCACGCCTTGCGAAAAGTTTGTCCGCAGCGATCGATACGCAGAACTCACGATTCGACCGTTACGTTCTTCGTCTTTCCATCGAAGAAGAATCGTTCTTTTAGCGTGTTTTATTTCAATTGAGTATCGACATATAGAGGCATATGCAACGCGAAATATATACGCGAAAGTACACGGTAGTATATAACACGATATAATATAATGTAGAACGCACTGACGCGAAATGAGATTTCGATGAAACTATACAGCTCCCCTGATTCATATAAAATTCACGTGTACAATATTCGTGCAACGTAATTCCCAATTACGTATGTTACGTATTATAAAATTCGTGCACTCGTTCGCAATAAAATACGATATACGAACGTCTCTATAGTTTTATTCAAATATATAGCGTGGCTCGGAATAATATTCGAAAATAATACCGATTTTTTTTTAAATCATTCGATTTCGTAGTGTGATGTGCGCCGATAATAATATTCTACAACATTCGGTCAAACGTTCGGCGAATTAATACTTTGCCGTTATTAGAGAAAAGCGCGGCGCTTTCACAAACGAGGAAGCATCGCGAAAGCACATCACACGAGCTTTATTAACTCCTTGTGATTTACAGCTGCTCTCGCGGATGATAGGTACGTTTCCTTCTATACGTTCAAAATGAGCGCGAGTCGAGATTTAATTGCGAAAGAGCACAGCGACGAATGATTTACAGCCGTTACGGGCGTTGTTCCCGATACGATTTGTTACGAAGTTTTCGTCGTAATATTACCATTGTAATGCATAGGCATTTGAGATCACACGAGTGCATGATCTTCGAGCGAAGATAATGACTACTTGGAGAAAGAGCGACGTGTCAAACGCAAAAATGTTCAAAAAACATGCGTATCGAAAAATAAACAACAAATGAAATATCGATAAAATGATTCCTATAATTGTTTTTTTTCTTGATCGACTTATTATTGTAGAATGTAGGTAAGCCGATGCTTAAGCCGTATATCGGGTAGTTGTGGAAGAAACAAGATAGCTATTCCTAGAGCATAGCGCTGACGACACGATATTATTGATTAAGTATTACGGAAGCCGTATTATAAAGGATATACAACTCGACCAGACACACACAGTACATGTACCTCTAATTATTATTATTGTCTTACGATGACGCAAACAATCTACGTCGAAATCAGTCTAACTGCGAGATTTGTAGTTTCTGATGTAATACGCGATCACGTGTTTCCGATTTAATTTGAAAAACTGATTTTTAAGTATTGATCAAAATGGATTTTAACAAAAAATCAGACAATAACGAATATTGTTAGACGGGATCACCGATCTGTCAGGGTCGTGACAGAGAGAATTAGCGCATCTTGGAGAATCGCCAAGTGGAGAGATTCGAAGGAAGGATCAACGAGCTGCGAATTCGCAAACTCGATCACTGGTTTGTCTCATCGAGCGGATCCGCGTGAGGTAAACGCGCGACAATGCGCACGATACCCGTGCGGATTCGTATACGTAGCCAAGCGTACGAGTTCAGGCCAAAGTCTAACAGACACGACACACCTCCGACCTTCCTATCGATCTGCGGCCGGAGGTTTTACGCGTCCTCCACCCTCCGTAAGCTCGACGACCCTCTTCCCATCCACTCTCTCTCTCTCTCTCTCTCTCTCTCTTCGCTCTACCCTTTACTCTCAGCCGTATAACCCTCCTTCGCCTCTTCTCTCTCTCTCTCTCTCATAGCGCCTAAGTCCTGGAGAGAAGGAAAGGCAAACCTGCCTGCCGCCGAGCCCCTCGCCCTGAGAACGAGTTTCTCGTCCACCGTTTCTCCCTCTTCCTCCACCAGCAGCAGCTCTTACACACCTCCTCTTCTTCCTCATCCACCTCGTCCTCGGCACTCGCAAGCCCGCACCCTCGCAACCCGTTTCTCTATCGCACCCCTCGTCACCTACGGGGCTGCACGAAAGGAAGAGAAAAAAAGAGACGATGCGGCACGGAGAAGAAAGAGAGCCAATAATGCGTCTTTACGACTCCGCGCTTTCGCAACACACAGCCACACCAGTTATGCGACCGTTCTCGATTTGATTTAAAGACGAGCTGCCGCTTTAGCGCCCCGCGCGAGAACCGAGATATCGCCCGTTGGCTCATAGGAGATGACCCACCGCGCGAGAATATTGTCTCGATTTTTTCCTCTGACAACCGTGGCTTCATAGAGCATAGCCGTATATGTAATGTCATTTTAATGATACTTATAATAAAAAAATATGACAACAAAATGTTTGTCTCTAACTGTTTAATCCTTTCACATAACTTTAATCTTTTTACAACTGTTTTTTTATTTTACATTGATCGGAAATAAGATAACAAATTTGTCTTGTCTTTCTTACGTACATTGCTTTTATCTGACATAGATTACCTCGCGCGCGCGCTAAACAGGTTATTACTTTGTGTGACAATATCGTGATAATTTTCGTCAAATAACAATCTTTATTCAACATTCCGTCCGAATTCCGTTCAATGTAGAAGTGCGATAATTCGGCGGTGTTCTGTAAATAAGCATGTAACGATGATGCATGGTTAAGATGCGCGGGAGACATGCGCGAATAATGAATTCGGTCGATTCTCGTGAAAGTGGGAGCTATCGCGAAACCCGTCAAGGAGGCGCGCGACCGTCCCCTTCTCCTCTGTGTGTTCGTTCCCTTCTTTCTCGAAATATCTCCGTTACCGGACGAGAGCGAGAGCGAACCGGCATGGCCAAAGTCCAGAAAACTGAAACCAGAAATTCTTGCGTTCGCGCGCACGGTATTTCTGGACATGGGCGCGAGAGAATTCATGGCCGGAACGACTTTTCGTCACGCTGGAAATTAGTTGAGAAACGCACGAGTTTATCGCGTCGTAAACTGCGCGCGGGCGCTTCGCGTAGAGAATTGCGCGTACCGGCGCACAGCCGGTTCCTTATTTCTTTGACAAAGAGACGGAGACGGAAGCCACGCTTTGCACCTCCAATGAAAATCGAGACAAATTTCTAGATACGAGAGTGTCACTTACTGCAGAGAAGAATAATAGCAATGAGACACATTTAGTATTATTATTATTATTACTATTCCGTCAAAATTAGCGTGAGATACGCATAAATTATATGATAAAAATACATAAAAAAAAACGATTAGAGTCCACGAGAAAACTTACAAAGAAAAAAAAAACGAACTGCGAAATATCGCAGTGGCAAGAAAAATGGTACGAAACAAAGAGCAACAGTGTATTTGCGCAAAAAAAAGAAAAAAGAGTGCTGTGACGACGACGGCGTGAATACATTACGCGCGAGCGCGTCGTTGCACAGCCATGCTGTATGAAACAGCGTTAATGCACTCGAGTCACGAATCACGATTATTTCGGACGGTATTCTCTTCCTTCGCTCCTTCTAGTTTCCCTACTGATCTCTCTTATTCTTTCTTCCTCTTGTCGCTGCATCAACCATCTTTGTTACCTCGATGCGCCGGCTAAATATATCTTTTACAGATATACACACACTCACTCACACACACACACACACACTAAATTATCGACAGAACCGCAGAGAGCGAGACGTCGGATTCTCGTTTAAAGAGTACCCTAATAACCCGCTCAAGGTCGTCAAGTGAATATTTTCGTGGTCCCCAAATCGAGAATTTCGAAGACGCGCGTGCTTTTTCAAAAACGCCGGTCACATGTCACAGAAATCGAGTTGACGCAAATCGACGGATTGTGCAACATACCCGAAATCGAGTGCAGAAGAACATTTACGCGCGCGCGATTGGATGTTATAATCAGCATCCTAAAGAAACAGCTGAATTATGCGATATACGTTTCGACTGTGTGTATGATTCTGCTAACTGTCGACGTAATAATGTCGATAGCGTCGATAATCTAAACGTAGTTCCAACGCAGTCCACTCAAATAAATTTATCGCGGTGAATCGGCGAATCCATTGCTGTGCAACACGGTTTTGCTATAAGGCAATGATCTTATTTCGGTGTATGATTACAAGGATATTTTTCTTTTTTGTTATATAAAATTTAAATCGTGATATCCTAATGCTAATATTTTACGTAACAATTTTTTTTTAGTAAACGTATCACAAACTATATAAAAAAATATATAAAAAACTATATAAAAAGAAAACTTGCAAATCATAATTAGAAAAAAAAAAGATAATCTTTTTACCAACTCGTACGATTGAACATTACGCATCTTATAATCTTTTAAATCAATATAAGCGACTACTCTACAGTATTAAAAGAATTTTCAAAAATATTTTTGAAATTTTGCGTCAAATGATACACTGAATTTAAGAAAAGAACGAGCAAACAAACAAGCGAGCAAGCGAGAGAGAGATTTACATATATATGCGTCGACTTTACTCAATGTCAGTATACGTCGCGACTGCCTTCTTCGTTATCGCGCGCTCCTGACGTCGCTGATAACGACCAAGCTTGTATATGTATGTATAATATATATTATATCTATGTACTTATACAGCGCGTCGACATCGATTGCCAATATAGCGAGATCCGCGCGCACGGAGGCGCCAACGGGATAGAAAGAGAATCATCCACCACCTCCGCGTTGTAATTCGCTCGTTTGTTCTCTCGTTCATTTCCGCTGGCCGCTTCGGCTCAGCGCAGCGCGCGCGCGGCGCGTAATCAAGTGGTATAAATAATTCCGACGCGCAGCCATGCGCCGTGAGCCGGCTGGCCGTCCGTCCGTCCGTCCGTCCGTCTGTCTGCCTGTATGTGTACGCGAAGCTTAATCCCCTGTTATGACACGCCAGAAATCGGGATGCCACGCCACGCGTCACTGCATGTAAACTGCTCCCGCCCGCAATTTGACTTCTCGTCTCTGACGCGTGCTCAATGATTTTGAAATTTGCGAGATGAGATTATGATAAAGATCGAAATATACAATAAAACAGGAAGTAGCTATTTAAGATTCTAATGTATTTTACTTTTAATAGCATGATGTGAAGTTTGAAAGAAAAGAGGAGTATCGAAAAAGAAGAGACTAATGTTAATTAAATCGCATGAGAAAATGATAGATGCAAAATTGCACGCACGAGATTTTTACTTAGAGATAATCACTCGAGATATATGATTTGAATTACGAACGGCATTTAAGAAAACGCAAGTTGGAATTCTCTCATGATAAATAGTATAGATTGGCTAAGAGAACATAGCTTTACACAGATAATAGCTACGAACTAGAATCCAGCAAGCCACGTTGAAAGCACAGTTACGTTAATATCGCTAGACTAATTTTGACTCAGTAAAACGCGGAAGATAACGGAATGCACTCTAGAAAATTTTCGAACGTTGCCGTTTTTATGTTCGGTGTGGTACAAATTCAAATCACATCATATCAAATAATTAACACACATTTGCAAAATTCTGTACAATGACAAGAATATATCTGGTAATATTAATCCTTAGTCTGCAGATGGGTCTCTCGGACCCACTCAAAAATTGCGTTTCTAGAAAAAAAGTAGTCTTTTTTTAACGCTTATATCTTCAAAACTACTAGAGATTTTTTTCAATTTTTTTTTCTTTTTTTGATCGACGCAGAATCACTTAAACTTCTGATTCAAAAAAACAAAGTTGAAAAAATATTGATTTTTCGCGGAGATATTTGATTTTAAAGTCGCGTGAGTCTTACAGATCCAGTCTGTCTTATTCGTAGGTCATTTTTTAAGTCTGCAGGTCTGCAGGCAAAGGGTTAAAAACCCAATTATATGTGTGGGTGCGCACACACACGCACTCACATACACACACATAATGTGAATATTTAATTCATGTAAACGTTGAGAGAGCCAATTATCATAATAGATTACAAATATGTAATTTCCCGACTAAGCTCTGACAATCCTTACTGAAATAATGCTTACTAATTATCTGATTATCACGAGTGACGCAAACCATCGACGTCAACGTTGATCGAAGAAGCGACTGTTGCGGTCGTGGACTATAAAAAATACCGGAGAGGATACCGGAACGGTATGGCACGCCGCGTCGCCGTGTATGAGTGGTCGATTCTACCGACTAACGCCCCGGATCGCGAACCGGTCATTAGTGCAACGGAACCGGTGCATCAGAGAGCGCGCGCGGAATGTCCGCGAGCTGCGTCGGAGCGCGATGGACGCCTCTATTATCGGTTGCTCGACCGCCAGAATGCCGTTAGACACCGGCGCGGCGGTCAATCTATTGTCCTATACGTGTGCGCATGCAGTCTGTATCCCGCAGGGTCGTTCCCGCGAGCGCGGGAGATGTGCGCGAACAAACGAGACATTCAACCAGACGAAATTCATTCGTGCGCACCTTTACGAAGAAAAACACAGCCAAAGCTTCGTCTTCGTCATTTGTTACGGCAGCATTGTATTAATGATACTAACGAATTTACGATATTCGCGATTCAACGAATTGCGGCACTTCGCGCAATCCGTTGCGTTCCGGTAAATCGTGACCGCTAACTTTTTAATGTCGCGAAAACAAGAGTTGCTCTACGATCATACGTAGGATTTTCTTTTGCTAAATCTCTTTTTGATAAATTGTCAATGTATTAACGGTGAAAGTTTTATAATACTGAAGAAAAAAGTTATATATTAAGTAATGAATTTGCAAAGAAAACGAAAATTGCTCATAAGAAAGAACAAAATCAGAAAAGCCAAACCATTTCTTTGCTCTTTTGAGCGATCTCCCTCTAAGCAGAGAGCGACAGAAATAAAGCCTACGTTTATAGTAACGTCGAGTGAATGGAATTAAAAGGGTGAATCACTTCCGCTCGAGCTTCAACCTACTCCGTTAACTCTCTCGATCGCCAGCAAAGTTGATCTTCATAGCCAATCGTCGCGCTTTCTCTAACAACGCACACTATTTTCGAATTTTCAATTCGATTCGACAATCGTCAATCGCGTTTCCATACTTGCGATAGTTATTATAAGTCGGTAAGAAGGCGAGAGAGATAACAAAAGTAATCGGAGCGTAAACGAAAATAGGGGAGCACCGATTGGAAAGACAAATGTCGCGGTGCAATTTCAAGTTTTGGCGATGAATAAACTCTCAGCTTTTCTCTCTCTTTCTCTCGCCATTCAGCTCAAAGAAGTTAGCGCGGCGCGCGCGGTATATTGCAATACAAACTTACGGTACGGGTGCACCTGTGTGTGTTATGCTTCGAGAGACACAAGGCGCGATTTCAATACAAACAGCGGAGACCTGTACGGTGCGTAATACAGTTACGACGGTCAGCAGTTTCCGGTTTCTTTTATACCTTCCTCCGAAAGGACGATGTGAATGAGAAGTGGACGCGAAATAATGGAAGCCTTTCTTTTTAGTATATTTCCGTTAATAAATATATATACACCCCGAAATTATATACCTATAACACGATGCGTTTTACGCAAAGCCAAACAGTTTCTACCTTGAAGGTTCTTCGTGAGTTTGTAACTTCTAAAGTTTCTAAGTTTATATATATATTATATAAAAGAAGAAAAACAAACATACCATCATTCCAAGCAGTCTAATTGTGGCGCGAATGACGTGAAGAAAAATTTCTTTTCATAGAGAAGTCACTCGGGCCTGGGCCCCTGGCTGAGAAGGGTCCATCATGCCCCTTTACGTCTCTTGTTGTGTCGACACAGGAGATAATGACTAATCTCGTCGAACTTGTCGAAAAATTGTCTGTCGTTCTGCTATATCGTAGCTGGATAGGAAGATATCAACAAAACTTGTATGTCATGCTTTCTTTCACTCACTGTTTCTTTTTCTCGGACACGCTGTTGTTCTCTTTAAGTCTCTCGCGTTCTTCTCTCGTCCTTACGGTGCTCGTTTTCGACTCGTAACACTCGATTTAAAAAAAAAATTCAAGTTCTCGAGAATACTTATTACAAATGTTACTTGATTATTCGCAAGAAAAACACACACTCGTGTCAAAGTTCGATCTGATTATATCGTTATCTAGGGTGGTATCGAGTAACATGCTTAACTGCCACTTAAATCGCACAAAAAAAAGCGTGACAAACTGCACCGGAGAGTCGTCACTTAATTATTTTGTGTTCTCTCGCCTACAGCCGAATGTTACAATCCTTCCGTAGTGCTCGTGCACGCTTCCAGAGACATGCTTGTAGCGTCTCGATTTCTGTACGTGAAATGTATATAATGCCCATCTAACAATTTGACTAGCTATCAGGTGTATCAACGCGTTATCAACATGCTGACATTGTTTTTACGTGCGCACGGTTCGAAAAAAAATTTTTTTTTTGTTTTCTCTTATCAATCTCGCGCTCGATTAATCGCTTTCACGCTCGAGTTACCGGTCCTCTTTCACCGAGAGAGAGAGAAAGAGAGAACGGTGGTGGAGCACTTGTTTCAACGTGGCCTTGCACACCGCGTATTGTTAACTCTTTCCTGATCTCTGAACTCGCCGGGTTTTCACACTCAGCGGCGACTGATACGTATCGACGCGATAACGTGCTTACTGCGAAAAACAATTGCGGCCGCAGCAACAAATGTTTATTCGTCCCGACAATGTGCGACGCAGTTTCGTCTTTTGTTGAAATTTCACGAAAATCATGCGGCGCAAACGGTCACCAAGTTTACGCATTTCAGAAATAGAATATACATCTGATGAATTTACATTTTTCTGCGCGATTTAACGGATCTTCGTTGTCGTTTCCGTATCACACATACAACGATTTCACGAGCGCAAAACCATTCTTCTTTTCGCGATCTTTCGGTCCGAGTGATATGATAACTATGAAATCGCGACGATGGCCGCGCACGCTTCGATTTTCCCTTGTAAATCGTCAACAGGTGGTTTTACGCGCGACGCGGAATACGCGGCGCGGATTCTCGGACGCCGTCGCGCGCGTATAGGCTCCTCGCGTCGACGATTCGTCGTCGGCGAATAACTCGCGCGCCCTCACCAGCGAACAGGTGATTGCTCGCGCAATGACGCCGTCCACTTCTCGGCTGAGAGAGAAAACTTATCGTGTCGTTACACACCAAGATAAATGTTGGTGATCGTGAGCTTCTGCAAATCGTCAGGCCTTCCCTCACACGACGAAAGCAAGAAAGAATAGTCGCGATTCCAATCGCCGTTCGCCGCACTGCACAAAACGCGAACTGTTATATCGCCTCACTCTTCTGCGTTCATCCTCTCTCCTCCAAAGTATGATGTTTTGTTCGACCGTGTGTGTTCGCGCGCCTACTCTCGCAAGACTATTTTCGTATCACGATGGAAGGAATGACGCGTTTAAGCACGCATCGCCGTTCTCCTCATTGCGTCCATCCCGCGTTTTTCCGTTTCCTGTTTTCTGCTTCCCGCACTTTTCTTCCCGTCTCTTTCTTTCTTTCTCAAAAACGCGTTGTCTTCGTGTTCTCTTCACGGTCGTCGTTGTCGTCCTCGTCGTCGTCCTCTCCGTTGCCACGCTGTTCGCTCGGTTTAAAGCACGGAAATCGCGCACGCCTCCCTCCTCGCAGCGGACGCACAGCAGAAGGAGGATGAGACGGACGAAGGCGACCGGATTCTTTCATACGCAAACATCGGCTGACGACTCTCGTCTTCGCGACGTCTCGGTCTTTCAGCACCCACGAGCAAGCAAGCAGGCAGGTAATCGCTGCGTCCCTTTAAGTAAACCAATAGGACACAGGTACTGGATCGTTTGCTAATCCATAAGAAAAAGGCACTCGCACGAATCACGGCACGAGACAGCCGAATATTTTTCCAATCTTTTTTTCTCTCTTTCTCTTTCTCTCTCTCTCACACACACACTCTTTCTCTCTTTCTTTCTTTCTTTCTCTCCCTCTCACTCTCTCACTTTTTTCTTTTATCTGTTTGTCTGACAGAATGCGTAAAACGGTGTTTTTACAGCCGTTGCAAACAAGGAAATGTCCATGCGTCGAGCAATGTTCTTTCAATAGGCCAAAAGAAATTTGGCGAGCGTTTGGTATAATTAAGAATAGTGCACCGAAGGGGGAAGATAGGAGCGCAGGGACCTTGAGTGCTCGCCCTGTCGAAGACCGCGAGCGATTGACTCCCGCGCGTCCCGGTCTCTTCGTGGCCGCGGCACGCGTGAGAGAGGACCACGGGAGGGGATTCCCGCGGGAGGGGGAGAAAAAGCGGCGACGGCGGCGGCCGCCGCGGCGGCGGTAGGACCAGGAGAGCGTACAGGAGAGCGAGAGAGTGAGTGATAGAACAGAGAAATGAGGATGGGGGGGAGGAGAGAGAGAGAGAGAGATAGAGAAACAGCGTGTGTATGTGAGAGAGAGAAAGAGAGAGGGAGGGGTGAGGTGGCAGCGTGAGTGACGATGGGGGTAGCAGGGAAAAGGCGGTGAGAATGGCGCGTGCCACTACACGCTAGCAGGTGGAGTGCGCGTGCCCAGAAATCTCTATCTATCTTTCCCTCTTCGTGTTTCCGCTCTCTTTTCTCTCGGTTCGTCGTTACTCTTTCTTTCCGTTTCTCTCGTTTTTTTCGCCGTCTTCTGTCTTCGTCTTTTTGTTGTTGCGTTTTTCGGTTTTTCCGTATCTCATCAAGTATCGTGTCTTCTTTCTCTCATAGGCAATATACTTTTCATCTTTAAGATTACAGTTCGCGATCGACACAATTCGTGTTGCATTCTTGTCGCCTTAAAGTTTCACTTTCATTACTTAAGACTCTACACTACGCTACTCGGAGATCGTTTTAGAGTTTTTCGCGAGTGTCAATCGAGCGTGTCACGCGATTATAGCGGCGCTGTTTCGACCACAACGTGCCGGAATGATAATTCGAAACCGATTCGCTTAATCGAAAGAACGTTACATTCGTAACGTTAGTATTTACGGAGCACAGGCAGGTTATTCTCGCATCCCGCGATAAGAGTTGCCAACAAGCTTCGATAACGATATAAATATGTAATGAAGTTATTTTGTTCAATATTATGATAAAAATTACAATATCGCAACAACATCCGTGTATCTTGTCGCGTTCATACACACACACATGCACGCAAAAAAAAAAAACATGCGTCTCACAATAATATTTACTCGTGCTCTTTAAATATCTTCTTAAAAAGCTATATCTTGCGAGAATGTTTAATAATAAATATCATATATGTGTTAAATTTAAATCCATCCAAAGATTTTATGAGAAATTTGTTTCGCACAAATGCGAATAATTTTTCAACTCCGATATTGTATTATAACCAGTTTATAACAATATGTTTGTAACAATGTTTGTCAGTTCACTGTATTGCAAATACATCAGTCAATATATTACACGATACATATTGACAAATATTCACTGTGATCAAAACAGTACACTGCCAGAATCGATACACTGACTGCACGATCTCTATCAATTATTGTTTCTTAAATTATATTGCAAATAAATTTTGTCCAATTAAAGATTGGTCTTTTATATATATATATATATATATTTATCTATTGTGATTGATAAGAGAACGATTTTGTTAGATCGAGCGACGCACAAACTCGTCGTGCTCCGGAGTGCCGGATTACATCTCGCGAGTTGCCGCGAGGCCGAGGTTGCTTGCGTGTCATTACGCGAGCTGTCACGTCGTGCACGTGTGGTTCGTCAGGAAATGCAGTGCGACGACATCCTCCCGATACGGAGAACCTGACGCCCCGCGAAGTCGCCAGCTACTACTGACTACGTGCGTCGTGCTCCACTGGGAGGTCCGGACTCCTCTTTTCGCGGGGAGGCACGCGCGGCCGCGTCGGCTACCTTCGGTTGGTCTCGACAACGCTCGTCCACTCGGATACCGACTCGAGGCACTTGAGCGGCGCGCCTGCCTCGCTCCGATCTGCACCCGACCCGAGGCCGCTTCGCCGCGCCGCACCGCCAGCTGTCTGCCCGATGCCACCCGACTCTGCGACTTCTAGAACGAACCTTAGCTCATCGTTCTCTCCACCCCGGGACCCACCTCGCTCTAACTACCGTGGGTGTACCGTAACTGCGTACGACCGGTGTATATCGCTCTGATAGTACACGACTGTGAAACAGAGTCGGTGTACTAAGAACGCTATTTTAATCGCTCAAATTATCGTTACTTAGTGTTCCTATTACTGCGTCTTTTCTCACTATTTTTTTCTGTGCCAATTTTAGATTTTTTTTTTTTTAATATTGTTAATATTGTGTTTTTCAAATATAAAAATCTTTAACATCGACGTAAATATAAACTTACGTTACTTGAGTCTTTTTTTAAATTTGATTTTAACTGTTTTCAATTCTAGTTTTTACACGGTACATCTAAGCGATAACTCGTCTTACTCGTCAACTCCGCTGGCCACATATCTCTTTAGCGCCGTTTAACTTTAGTGGTCAAACTATACCATCGATGAGATATGATCAATGTCGTTTCGTTGCATATATATCTCGTGTATTATGTGATCTTTACTAAAAAAAAGGTACTAAGTGTTATACAAAATGATCATATAATACAATTACTAACAAAATATCTTTCGATCAATGTTAGCGGTTTTCCTACAAAAATGTTTTAAATTACGTGGATAAAAGAAAAAGTGCAACAAAGCAGGAAGTGGGAAGCAGCTGGCCAGAGCGTGCAGAGCTTTTACACAGGCATATTCGCGCGACACGTTTTGTCCGTAGACTTCCAACCTCTTCCACTTCGCCATTGCGTCATCACGGCTTCGTAGTACGACGGGATTCAACGGGGATCGCGCGGAAGCGGGTAAGCGCGAGCGAGTGCGGCGACGACGACAGTGGCGGCGGTGGCGGCGGCGACGCATCTGTACCGCTCTGCTTACACTTACTATAAATCCGTTCCATGAGTGGCGCTCATCCGATTGGCACGTCGCGATTCAAATACCGATGCATTATAAACTTGCCATGAATTAGCCTGTGGCTCTCGTGCAGAAAAATATTACGTTGGTGTCACGTGATGAAAAGATAATTTTTTAAAAAAGAAACATATAGAAAGGATTAAGAAATGTTCCCATCTGTATCCTGTATTCAATCTATATTCATGCTACGCGCGCACGTTCGAGATTGTTTTGCAACACACGCGATTAACCGCGATACGCGCGATTACAGCTAGCACTTCATGCTAATACAATTCATAGAAAGGCGATTATTTGTCAATAGATAATTAGACGATGAGGTGTACCGCAGGATGCAAAACACTGAATGACGAATAATTGCGATGCGGATATTAGTCGCGATTGCGAGTGTGCAGTCATAGCGCACTCCGTAAATGAGAAGCAAAATTGGTGGATGGCACGCAAACGTCCCGCAGGAACGTGACAATAATACCGGGGCAGCGGAGGCTTTTAATTAAAAGTCTAACACGGCGCCATAAAGGCGATCTCTCGCAGCAAGCGATGCCACCTACGTCGTTGATCATTTCTCTTTCATTCAGCTCGCGTTAGCAATTTGGATTTGACTCACTTGAGCTTTCACCTTGAACTTATTTTTAATTTTTTTTTCTTTTACATATTACAGATATCGTGCCTATTTATATATATATATATAAAGAAAAACAAACTTCTACAATTAAAAATTGTAATTAAAAATTAATACAGTCTATTACACGCATTCAAAACTAAATATTAACATCTCCAAAAGCAAGAGATCTTAAGTATCGCAACTTGGTTTTCTCCCACAAGAAACTGACGCAACGTCAAAAATCATGCCGAGGCATTCGTGAACAAACGGAGTGCGGTGTATGTCGACGACGACGTAATGTAACCTCTGTTAAACGTAAGATGATCTCCAGAGATAAGGAACGACATCGCATCGGCTTTCGTTGAATCCGCGCGCGTTTTCAAGAGACAGAAAGAGAAAGAGAGGAAGAACTTCTCGTCGCTTCTTGTTGCCGAGACGAAGCGGCGATTATCTCCGTCTCGCTATACACATCGACTAAGTTTCTTCTTCGAAGCATTCTGCGCGACGCTGCTGGTTAGGTGCGCGCGTACGTGCCGAACGGCGGCCGCGAAATAAACGAGCCGACGTATACGATCGAAGGTCGATTGTAAACATTTATGACGACGCTGCGGCTCCGACTATCGACGTTTACGTTACAGATGTACAAGCCGTGAACGGCTGAAGGCCAACTGCAAAAATACGAGCCGATTCCCGGTCGTAATAAAGATAAGTAAAAATGCAAGCAAAACGCGGGCTATTCGATTCCGAAAATAATAATGTGGCGAGAGCAGGAAGCGCGTTGTCTCGCTTAAGGAAGAGTGACGGCATCGCAAATGTTTGATTAACGTTAATATTGAAAAAAAGCAACACATTCGTGCCGATTTAAAAACTCGATCGATATTGAGATGTTTAAAAACTCTTAATCGTAAAGTGAAATTCCATTCTTTTCTTTAGAAAATCTCTTTCTTTTCTCTCTCTCTCTTTATTCAAGATAATTTAATTTTTATTTTTATTGTACTTATAACGAGAAGAATAGCGCTTCTGCTGTAGAAATAAGCAGCAGCATTTTCTATATACAGAAAATCAATGGAAATGTCAAAAACCTGATTGGATCACGCTTTCTTTTTATTCAACAGCAGACAAATCTCTGTGAAATTTGTCAGGGTGCTATCAAAAGTTCGAATTTTTTTAGTCTCGGTCGCCAACGGGGATCGAAACGTCCGCAGAATACAAATGTAATTTTCATAGCGAACCAAACTTTACGTTACTTTCGGCTGGCGTACCTATGCTTCATCGAAAACATTTTCGGATCGAGGTGCCTCAAAAAAGCAACTAGACTGTCGGAAACAACGCAAAGCGGAAAAAGAGAATGAGAAAGAGAGAAAGAGAGAGAGAGAGAGAGAGAGAGAGAAAGAGGAAGAGAGAAACTCGTTGTTATTTTCTTTTACACGCGATACTTTCCACCCCGTTTCCATTTTGCGCGACGCGCACGTGTAGCGGAGAAAAAACGCCAAGAAGGAAAAAAGGAAAAATAGGTTGTAGAAGAAAGAAGAGACGAAGACGGTAAATGGTTGGGGTCGATGTCGTCTCTTGCTGATTTGCGAGATTACTCCACCCGTCCGTCTTTTCTTTTTTCTCTTAGATTCTCTTAAATCTCTTTCTCTTCTTCTTTTGCCATTCCTCCTTCTCTCTCTCTCTCTCTCTTTCTCTCTCTTATCTCTTCTCTCTTTCCCTTTCTTTTCTTTATCTTATTCTCTCTTAATTTTTTGCAATTTACTTAGATACAAGCTGATAATCAAAATACAAGCTGATAAATCGATTATAAAAGAAATATCATATCATTTAACATCATAAATACTTATAATGTGATTTACATGTTTATATCACAGAAACAATCGTGTTAGTTCGCTGTGACACGAGGATCGTATATGTATAAGTATTACGTTTAAGAAATTACAGATTTATGTTGATAACACCTCATGTAGTTTTAATCGAAGGAAACTACTTATTCTAATTTATTTTGCGTACGCAATGTCGTATATCGCGCAAAACAGTTTGTAACACGCACATTCTGTGTCTGCAAGAAGCGATCTTTTGCGATAATGCTATTTTTTAAATATCGGCAAATAATCTATATTTATTGTTATTAGATTATCTACACGTGTGTATAAACGTGATCGTCTATAAATAAGCGGTATTGCTAGGTTTCTTAAGAAGAAAAATCGTTAACTTATGAACACAAAAATAAACTTACATATTACAAAAAAATATCAAGTTTACTAGCAAAAAATATCAAGTATTTAGCAATGTTTTACTAGCAAAACTGATTATCGAATTAAATGTTTTCTGTGACAGATTTAAAATGTGTTCATATCCTTCAATAGTCTATAATATGTCGCTAGACAAAGAAAAACATTTTGAATAAGATAATCGAAGATCAAATTGTACAAGTACATTTGCTATCTTAATATCTCTTTTTGTCTCTCTCTCTCTCTCTCTCTTTCTTTCTCTCTCATCTCTTAGCATTGCTCTCTGATTTATCTCGACGAGGCGTGTGCGTCGTAATCGCGCGATTCCAGCGAAACCTGCCGTCAGCGAATTCCTCCGGCAAACAAAGAATTACGTTGGTGACCAGAGAAGGACAAAATGCGAGAAAGAAAACCGTGTGGAAACAAGTCGAAAATACAGAGTACGTCTTTGTGACGCAAAACGGTGTTGGTCTTGACTCGTTTATTGCGCTCAACTCTAAATCATTCTCATTAAATTAAAAAGTGTGTAATGAATTTAAAATGAGCAAGTCAATAAAACAAAATAAAAAAAAAAGAAAAAAAATAAGTGTAAAACTAACTGTATTTGGTAAATGTTTTTAGGGGATAAATGCTAATGAGAACCGCTGTTTAGGAATGATATTCAACCATCTACTTGTTTTCATTTAGACACTTATAAGCATGTGTGAATGACGAACTGTTTATATTACTAAGTTTTGCTATCGATACAAGAGTTCTACGTAGCCAGATCACAACACAGCCGTCATCGACTATATCCCGTCCCGTTCTCAGTAAGTGATGTGTTAAGAGGATCAAGATTCGAAGGACATTAAATGAAAACGCGCATACCAATTAAATTTTCCTGAATTTGTTTTACTTACATATGCGTGGCAACATGGATGTATGTATATTTGTTGCGCGTGAGAATCAGAACTTACCTGAAAAACAAAAAAAAAACACATTTTATATTTAATAACTCTTATAAAAAGATATATGCATAAAATACAATTATAATGTTAATATGGCTAATGTGTTACATATGTTTTGCGAATAAAATACCGTCAGCACAAAGCAACGAAATGTATTTTCATTGATGTAATTTGTATATTAACTATCCCACACCTGCATGTAATACCACTTCAGATTACATTGTCAACGCAAGTCGGACGTACATGCACGTGTCACGAAGCTAACCACTGTTTTCCTAGTATGTCACGGTAATAAACCATGAAACGATTTCATTCGTCATTGTCTTCCATATGCTTATTATCTAGCAGCGCATTATCATTCGCGATCGTGCAGTTGTAATGTTTATCGAGTAGCATCTGGTAATAACTTCTTTTACGACTGTATTGCAAAAATCAGACGCGCGTTATCAGTTAAAATCTTCGTGAAATTATAGTCTATAAAATATTTCGTTGTTAAATCTATGAACATACTTTAGAATAACATAAGCAACAAAAGTCAGATGAATAATATAGTAGACATTTCTTTGCAAAAGAATTTATTTCTCAATGTACCTATATTTTTTATATATTTATATATAGTATATTATTTTTATAAAGAGCTTCTATAGAGTAGTGTATATGAGATACTTGTAACCAAAAAGGAAATTCTCTCTCGTTATTAGTCTCAATCACTACTTCCTGTCTAAGAAAGCGTGTGCATTTTGTATATTGGTCTTTTATTTTAGAAGTGACTTCATTTTTTAGTGAGAACACAGTAGTACATGAAAAGTCACGTATCGCGAGCAAAGGAGGAATGCATAACGATCGATACATTGGCTGTTATAGGTCGAGTTTGAGATGCGTCGGAGGCGGGAAAGCGCGACTGTGAATCATTGCCTCGAGTGGTTAAAAGTAGGGAGCTGTTAAGAAGACAAGGAGAGGAACGAAGAAGGAGAGGAAGAGAAAGCCAAAGGGGCAGGGCAAAGCGATGCGGTGGAGGATAAGAGGTTCGGGACGAGCAACAGTGTTTACCCTTGACGGTCGGCGAACGCCATCCGTGATCTCAGAAACCAGACCACGATTATATCTCGCTCGCTCATTCTTTCGCCCCGCTCTCTCCTCCACGTACAACCATGGTCTTCCTTTCTCCTCCGTGTGTTTCTCGCTCGCTTCTCTTCTTTCTTTCTTTCATAAGTACGATAAGTCACTTTTACAACGCACCGTCTCTCTCACTTTTATTCTAAACATAGAAACGTGCGTTGTCCTTTATGAAGATCGCTCGTTTTACAGAGCTACAAAACGAGATGCTCTCCTAGAAAGCCTGTGGAATGTTTTTTGGACGGAGGTAAAACCTCGGGAACGAAATCCGATAAAGAAATTTCGTGAAAAACATATAGAAACCACAGTCGTGTGTGTTCATATCGTTGAAATTATACATAGAAATGTTGGTCAATCGCGTCGAACATGTAACTCATACATTCTGGAATTGAAATTTTGTTTCGCGGCGAGATCGCGAAACATTTTAAACTAGATCCGTCGAAAAGCGGTCGTTTCGAGCAACAAATCGAAATCGAATTATTCCGTAAAAGCGGAATCGAAATGCCGCGAGGTATCGAGAGATATCAACGGTATCTCGCCCCGATGGTGGTGAGAGATCTTCTCGGATGGCCCGGTTCGATTTATCGACGAAGGGATGAATCCGGGTGCAGGGGCGCGTAAACGAGCGGAGAGGGCGGACTTGCATAAAGCGGTGGAAAATTCGGGTTGAAACCTGTGAAAGCGGGGAAAGAAGATCAATAAAGTGGTGTGCCATACTGTCGGTGCCGCCGGTGTGTGTCGTTGTAGTAGCGCGGGTGGCTCTCGCTGGTGTGTATTATTAAGCGAAGAGGTGTGGAACTGAAGAGAGAAGGAGAGGAAAGAGAAATGGAGGAAAAGAGACAACGAACGAATTGCGGAAAGGGAGAGAGAAAGAGAGAAAGAGAGAAGAGAGAGAAGAGAGAGAAGAGAGAGAGCAGAAAGAGGGAAAGGTCGCTGACTGGAAAAAAAAACTGCAAAAGAGCGACGATACGAGGCGAGGTGGAGAGACAAGGAGGACGATGGAAAATGTGGAACAGACGTAATAAAAACTTACGGCAGAAAAAGTGGGAGAAAGAGAAGAGATTACTAGGGTGATAGTCGTGTAATCTACCGATATCAACCGCTGCGGGGATCCAACAGCATGAACTCGGCGTGGTCTTTGAACGTAATTCATACGTTCCATTTCTAGATTGAAATCTGATATTTGAGCGAGAAGTTTGATCTTCGCTTGTCAAAATATTTTATCTGGACTTTGTTAAACACGGTGTACAATAGAGAATACTTGAAAACGTTAAAAACTATTAAAAATAAATCAACAAAGAGAAATTGAGAGACTACTCGATTGCAAATTTCGATCTTTGGCCTGACTTATTTTGAAACGCCCGAGTAACAGCAGTTAGTCGCTAAATTGAATCACCCAATGCAACTATGCCGAAAAATAATGACATTAGCCGGTAGATCTGACGATGATTGTAGTCTACTTAACAATGTACCTTTCTACATAGTTTATACACAAAATCGATACAGCAAAACGCAGATTAGAAGTTCGTTCTACATAGTTATATAAAATGCGCGCGGCAGCAACATCCCCGATTTCACGTCTTTTTGCCTGGTCCTCTCTAATCGCTGATAGGCTGCTGTGCGCAAGTTCAGCGCAAATTCAAGCGAACACAATATCTTCGGATACCTACGCTTAATTTTCAAGACGTTCGAACAAATGAACACAAGTGGCAAAGCGCGCTGAGAACCACTGGCCCGTGCTGCGTTTCCCCTTTATGCAGCCAATGGCGTAACCGCTTGCGGTATCAACGCGGCAGCGGAATCGACAATGTCTATTAAGAACGTAAATCTCGCCGCTTTTAATGCGCCCATGAAAAGCACGAGCTGCATCAACACATCGTTTCACAAATTTACACCATCCAGTATAGTCGCGCTATTACGATGTAATACCCAATGCGAAATGACACTGTTATCGATAGGTTTTCTTCTATCGTAAATATAGTAACGTAATAAATAAGCTCATAACCAGAGAATCATGATTAGATTTCAATTATTCATACGTGAGAAAGAAGATAAACATTTTCAAATAACGAGTATTTTCAGAGGTAGATATTGTCGTTGACTCTTTCTATCAAACCGATTTTCGCGCGAGTGTCAGTTACCCTAGGCGACCTGCGCAGATGTACTCAACACCCGAGTTGTTGCGAGATTCGTTTCTCGTAAAGGGAAAGAAAGGGAGGGAATATATTTCACACATAGAAGCTTTCGCACATTGTCAGTGTCGGCACTTCTTTCGCGCACAGGAAATCTATGAGCCCACACTTTCTTAAAGAAAATGTCTTTCGCCAATTCTTTAAATTCTAACTAATTTGTCAGTATCTTTGGCAATATTTTTTTAATCAGATCGTGTTTTCAACACATGCCATAAAATTTCAAAGTGAAAAAATTTAATCTCCGATTGAAATTAAGATTTTATTTCTTTCTTGTGTCGCGTTTACGCGCATACTGTGTGTGGAAAAGTCGCAAATTTCTAAGTTACATTAGACCGACGTTCCGAAACGACTGCGCTGCAAATTAGTCGCCTTTCATTCGCGCACAAATTTTATAGCGATCGCGCGTATACAACAACGATTAATAAATACTTTCTTTCCTACTTTCCTTGCCGCGAGCATCTAGCGATATATTTAGTTGCTCAAGAGTTTCGCCAACAATTTTACAAACTTGCATTTCTAATTCACTGGTGCGCCGCGTAAAGGCATACAGCGATAGCTTTAAACCAGCAGTTGTAAGAAATAATATGACTCATGACTGCTCAATAAAACGTTACAGAACTCGGTACGATGTAAGAATAACTGTCTAGAAAGTTCAGAATCGTATCAACAAAAATTGATCTATTTTTCTAACATCATGTTAATGTTAGTCAAGTGTTTTAACAAAACTCTTTTAATTTTCGAAATAAATATATATATATGCTGAAAATCTTTAAAAAAAAAAAAATAATCTAATTGTAAAAAAGTAATTTTTCTTCATGAGAAAAAGCTCAAGACTTAATTCTGAGAACGTGTTGTGTCAACGCATATTTGTTGTTGGGCTTCTTCAGGCCGCATACGTCTACACTTCTCGGTGAATGAAACGATATTCCCGAAAATGTTCCGTCGTCGAAAAGTTAAACTGGGACATCGCGCGGCGTCTATCTACTTTTCGCGGTGGCAACGGCACGCATCGCTCGTTCGTTAATCCCGGAGCGTCGGGACTACTTCGCGCAGGAGGGTTACCCTCCTTCCGTCGTCGTCCTGTTGCCGGCGGTATAACGTCCTTCTTTCGTACCCTCGCGCGCTGTTTGTCGGTGGTAGCGCGGGTGGTGGAAGCGGGTGGAAGAGAGGCACCACCATGTTATGCAGCCCCACCACCGACTCCATCCTGACCAACCGGCTGTTTACTGTTTGGCCTCCCGGGATATCGATCCCAGTGGCGTAAGAACCCGCAACCCAGGGGCCACCCGACCAGAGGGAGGGAGCAGGAGCAAGAGGGAGAATGAGAGAGATCGGCACGCGGCGGGTTTCGGCCGCGGGCGGTTGGCAACCGACTCTAGTGTTGATACAGCACGATTCCGACACCGCCTCCTTACCCTCGGACTCGGCCAGCACTCAGGTAAATTGACTTCGACTGAGTAGCACCCGTCTTTAATTGAAGATACGCCTCGGCACGAGCGAATCCAACACACAGATCGCAACGAAAATCGATCTCGAGAAGCTACGAGATAACGCAGAATTTTTGTTTTAAAAAGAAGAGAATTGATTTGTAAAATAAACAATTTTTTATTTTTATATAAAGTTACTTATATATACCTATGTTGTCATTTGTCATTCATTTTCGAGCATTGTTTAATTAAAAACAGTAGTTTTAAATAGTTTTAAATAATGTTTTGCTTACTAAATATGTAACAGCAAAAGCAAAATTATAACAAAGTGCGAAAAAGCAATAAAATTTTGAATGAAAAATATTAGGACCTGACAAAAACTTTTCTGTTTTGTCGAATTTCAGAACTATGCATAGATTTATATACGAAATCATATAGCATGGTCATTAATAGCTTTCGTTTAGCATGAGGAAGAACACCTCTTTATAGCCATTTTACCGAGACGATCAGAGTGGAGTGGATCATGTTCGGAACGGAATCGGCAGCAGCCATTGTTGTGCCAAGAGGGTTGAAGAATGAATCTTGCCACGAAGGGATTTTAGGTAGGATTATGCCGTCCCATTTTCGATTCCATTCGATGGCAGAATTTATCGAGCCACCAACTTGGACAGCCTTCTTGCTTGAAGTAATCTCCGGTCGCGTAAATCGCGCACTATCAATGATACGAGCATAAAAGCAATATTCATCACGACAAATAATTTCGGGAAATACAATTATCAAACTTATTTTATACAGCATACTTCGCTAAACAATCATTTCATCTAAACATCTACGTGTTTATGAGAAAACAAATATAGGACGCAATAAAAATGATGAATAAAATAACCGGGTATAAATATTCATACTTTAATTGAGCAATGGTTAATCTTCTATAAAAAAATAAATTATGTCTGTCATAAAAGAAACTCGTATAAAAAAAAATTTTTTATGATCTGCGAACACGTACAATGTACCTATGTATGTATGTGCGTTTGACAGCAGCACGTATGACGATGCGTATACTGCAGCATACACGTGTCCTGCGGCATGTTGAACACGAGCTATCACCGATTCAATCTTTTCGACCATCAATTCGTGCCGATCGTACGAATGCTACTTGCCTGCTGCTCGAACCGATCATTTCACACAAAAGCCGCGCGTCAAAGTCTGAGATATTATAGGTATGTGTGAAAGTTTTGAAGCGCTACAAGTATATAAATTTTTTTTATATAGACGACTTTATAACAAGAACATTTTTTCTTGTAAAGTTTTCTTAATTGTAAAAGTCACGATTAAGAGTCACGCAATTCCAAAACAAAACAGATAACTTTCTATGTGAACAGATAATGATCTTATCAAACATGTTAATTGTGTAAAATTTTAATCTATAAAAACAGTCAACATTTTTAAAGCAGCAATGTGCAAAATAATTTCCGAAAAGCTATTGCGCAATTCAGACTCTTGACCGAGTTGAAAAGAAATACAGTGTTTTCTGAACACCAATATCGCACATTGGATTGCTACTCAACCGTTATCTGTGCCTGGTGTCATCCACGAAGCGAGGAGACAGGAGAAGACAGGAGAAGAGAGCGCGATCACGTGACATAGCAGTGACTGCACAGCGACCGCGCGATGCGCGCATTTATTATGCATGTACACCCGCATATATCACGGTGATACACATTAAAACGACATGGCTCTACACACATACTCGTCTCCCGCCAACTCCGCTTGCTCGGCGCAGTCGTGTTTCGTAATAATAAGAAAGCGCACACGACACACTCGGTATTCGCACACACGCAAAAACTGCACGCGCGCAGTGACCACACAGCGAACGTTCAATATTTATGCGTTATGAATATTTTCCATGTACTAACTATTTGAACATTTAACAAATCGTATATATATATATATGTTTGAAAATTGGCGAGAAGTGTTAATTTACTTAAAGAATATTTAACATCGTTAACTCTATAATAAATTGTTTAAAATCTATATTATGTAAATATAATATAAAGTAATTTATATTTGGCAAATATAAAAAAAAATCAATATAAGATATATGTATAATTCCGTTATTCGCGCGTTGCATCAATTTGATCGTCCTTTAAAAAGAATGTGAAAGAAGTTTAGATTTTATGTTTAACTGACGACGTGCCACACGGCGCGGAAACACGGAGAGTGACGAGAGAATGCGAATTGAAGTGACGGGGGAACAACGAGAGGACAGAAAGGCGAAACGAGAGAACGGGTCGAGTGCGTTTTGAAATTTTTGCAACCGTTGCGAGAGGACTGCCTTGGGCAATCCTGGCATGGTTATTCGCCGAGAGTATGTCGGATGTACGAACACGCCTTTCCCCGGGCTGTATACGCTGGTGAACGGGTGATTCGCCTGCATCCTCAACGCATCCACGATGCAAGTTACTTTGATGATCGATCGACCGGCGCGATCGATCATGACCATGGTAAACCGCAGCCAAACAGACATTATATTTCGCTCTTGCAACATTGTTAATCAGAAATATCAGTAATAAAATAATGCGCGCTTAGTGTATTTGCTATTTATAAATTTTTTTCGGGGCTTGAAGCTGTTTCACTGTGCTACGAAACCGTTCGCGCGAATATTAAATACGACCGGAGTCAGAGATTACGTTTATTTGCGCGGCAGCATATTTTCCACTTATTTTCTGCACATTTTCTGTTCGTGACAGTGGCCACCTTCATCACGATGCACTGGAGATATTCCTCTCCAGAGACATCCTAAATTATTTTCTCGGTATACAATCAGAGTATCTATCTCAAATTCAATAAAACAATTTTTTTCTATAATATTATTAGATATTTATAAGATTTTATAAATATCTAATCTTATTAATAATAGATTTTATTTTTCGATAATTCGCAAAAGACATCATCCTAAAAACCAAAATTGCTGGAAAATTGTTATTTAACTGTTTGAGACCTTTTTTCTATAACATTATCAGATATTTATAAAATTTTATTAATTAAAATCGTATAAGATATTGTATATCTAATCTTATCAAATATTTATAAGATCTCTTAAATATCTAATAATATTATAGAAAAAAGTTTTTCAAACAGTTGAATAACAATTTTCCAGCAATTTTGGTTTTTACAGGATCATGTCTTCTGCCAATTATTAAAGGAAAAAATTCTCCCTTACAAACTAAATTAAGAGAACAAAACAAATATTCCTTCTTAATTTAAACAAAATAACGCGACAATTATTTGCATCGCGAATTATTAATAATTGCATCGTAAAACACAAATAAACGTTTGAGGGTTTACCAACTTGTACAAGATAATTCGTGGCAAGACGGTCAAGACGAGAAAGAGGGAGTCGAGAGAGGCAACTCTTTCGAAGGAAAAAGGAGCCGCCGCTGCCGCCGCTGGGTTAGGAAAAGGAGCTGCGCTATTACGCGCAGCGCGCGCGGTATGAGAAGACAATCTGTCGGCTAAGCCGTCTCTTATTACCTTGCCACCATCGCCGTCGACTACCAGCGGAATCCGCGTGAAAATGTATACCTTCGTGGCGCACATACTATGTATCCTACTGTAGTACATCGTGCGTCGCTCCGCGGCTAGAGCGACGTTGTTCTCGCGCAACCTGTTTCCTACCGGCGCGGATGTGCAGCTTTATGCCGCGTATATTAACGTATCCTATCCGCACTGTATGCTGCGTCCTGCACGACCCGAGTGCTTGCCGTTTACCACCTACGACTAGTTTACGCTGGAACTCCATTGCTCACATATATAATTTCGTACTCGCAAAGCCATTGTTAAAAATCATAAAAGTTCTGCGTATTTAAGATATGTTTCTGCGAAAAACTTGATATGTTTTAATAAACATATTAATTTAGGTAATAATGCAATAGTGTAAGTTTTTATTCAACGTTGTATAAACCTGTAAAAAAGAAACACACACACAAAGTTTTCTCTCTGAAGACAACTGCGTTGTATTAATGAACAATTCCTTAATACATCACTGTTGCCATTACCGAATCTTGTAAATAATAGAGTAACCACTATCTACTTCGCAAGTGCTCTCTACCGCGGCGGCATTAATCGTGCGAGGTAATAAGGAAATCATTTCGAGAACGAAGATCTCGAGCTCATACACAAGAGAAGACGAGGGAGGAAGACCTTCGATGATAAATTTAGCCGCGATCGACGGTATAAATCGCAAATAACGGTAACGCGGTGTGCGATTATTATCGCCACGTAAAGAGCAAGGTGGATTAATAGGGACAGATAAGCTTGTTCGTAACTAGCAAACTACACAAACACAGGGATTTCCGATTGGTCGTTACTTTCGTGGGTGCATCATGCGATCGTCACGGTCAACCGAGTACCTGGCTGACGGCTGACAAACGAGAATTCCTCACGAAGATCGCCGATACAAGAAGCCCGCGCCACGCCACCGGTCTCTGCTTCTCGACCGGTTTCCGGGTGAAGGAGGAAAGGAATTTCTTCTTATTCCTTCAAATATCGTACGTGGCTGGCACATAGAATGTCCTTTTTTTTCCCTAGATTCGATTCCAATTACATTTTCGTTTCTACGCTTAGGTTTTTTAACATCACGCATCAAAATATATCTTTCATGAAAAGATCCGAGTATAATAGTACTTACTTCTATATATATAAATTGATTGTGTTTTATTTTTTACATACACACACACATATGTTATGTATATAGTGCTCTCAATGCCTTTAGTGGAAACTGTAAGTCGATAGACAACGTTCTATACATTTTCAGAAATTATACTCGCTGCACTTGACGACAAAGCACTTTTTTCCAGAGTCACGACGTTAACCAGCGACAACGGATCAGCAAAGATAAGAAAGGTCTGTGATATTGGAATTTTTCCTATCGCTATAAAATACGAGATGCATTCTAATAATAAAAGAACCAAGAGAGGACGCGATTGCGCACACGCGAGTGTGCGATTTTATCGACGAGGCAGAACGACCGACGATCCGAATCTAAATATGTAACTCTTACGTCACAAACACTGCGTACTCCTAAATAAAAATAATATTTGACAATTTTTTGCAAATTACAATTCAGCTCAGGAACAATGGAATACTTGAATCACGTCCCGGCGAGACGATAGATTTCGTAATCGAATAATACGCGACCGGTTTGTGCTTTACTGTAGTACGACGACGCGTTTTATTTTTCGCGGACAGAGCGCAGGCTGCGCCCGTCAAAATCCTACAAGCGCGCGCTCGCGCAGAGGAATTCTCCCGGTAACAAACGGGCGTTCAGGACGCGGCAGATTTCGTCGGATGGCCGGCAAAATAAATAAAAAAAGGGATACGCGAAACTGGCGAACGTGCAAAGAGGGGCCTGAAAAATGCGACGAATCGATAGTTCGGTGCACTCCTATACATATGTGTATGTATGTACATGTATATTCACACACACGTGTGTAATGTACGTATACCTATTCCGGACGGATCTATCTGCACACACGGGAGTCTGAAGCCGCACCGGACTCTCTCATCTCTCTTTCACTCTTTTTCTCTCGCTTGATATGCTCCTGTCGATAAATCACGCTCGCCGTTATTAAAGGATCGCGGAATCGGCGATAAACCGAGAGCGAAATGGAGACCGAAGCGGGAACGACATGAGAAACGTCCATCCCGACGAGATGGAGAGATGATGGAATTAAATTTGTGCGCGCCACTCGCGCGTCTCGGAAAAAACACGGATTAGTCGAAGATGTTACGCAGTTAATGAAGAATGATGCGTATATTTATTCATTTATTTATTTAAAAAATTATATGCTTTAGTAATAATCATTATAATTAAATTGCTTGTGATACAAGAATATTGTGATCGTGATATAAAACAACTCTAAAGATTACGAGAACAATCGAACCGACAGTTGGCAAATATTGGCAGTGGTATTTGTACGTTGCACGCCGTGCGAAACGTCTATTACGCACAAGTTCCAATGCAAAGCAATCTTGCCAGGATGTATCAGAAACCGAAATCGAGACGGTTCAAAGCGGCGCTCCGAATCGCTCTTGCTTTGATAGAAGTAAAAGCAGAATTGCCAGGATTGCAAAGGAAGGTCCGGCGCTCTCTCGATGCGCGCGCGCCATTATCGACTCCGAGGTAGCTAGCTTTGTTAGTCTTGCGTTGATGATGAGAAAGATCGTACAATCGAACTCGGTTATCGCCACCTATCGCTTCTATTGCGATTTCCTGATCGCTTGAGTAAGTTAGACATCGAGATCGCGAAGCGCACGGTCAAGTGTCGATAGTCGCAAAATCGAAATCAACCATCTTTGTGCGCTTCGCAAAAGAATAAAGCTCACAGATTAAGTACAGAGATAAAAAAAAGTCGATCTTTGAAATTTTGTTGATAAACAGTAAAATTGTATTTTCATCGATAATAAAAAGGAGCAAAACGTTACAATACGAACAAAAGAGAAATAAAGGTATGTTCGATTTGCAAAATGTGTTTTGGCCTTTGCAATATTATCTGACAGAAAATCACAAAACTGAAGTTTCTGACGTCTCTGTGAGAAGATTGAATAAAAATTTATGGAATTAAAGGAATAAAAGGAACGGTGAGAGCAACGATGTATGTTGCAAATAAATTGTCTAGTTACGCGAGCCTACACGTACATGTGTGTACCTATATAAATATGTACATACCTATATATATAAGGTAACGATATCTATACATATGTATATATTTATATAGTTATATGTATATACATATATATATCGTTACCTTCGTGCGTGCTGCGCAGAAATATATAAATTACGTGGCTACTTATTCCCGCAAAGTCCATCTATTCATTTTTGTTTTCGTGAAAAATACTACCGGGACGAAAAACACATCGCGCGATGCGCGAATTGCAACGTGACGGTCCTCTCGTAAATCTCGGCCGCGCGCATACGAGCTATACCGTATAGTAAACACTGTCGATTCTATGGATCATCCGCGACGAACACGGCGCGAAAAGGCTTCCTACAAATCACCGGTACTTTTGCGTGGCAACCGGAGCTGTATATTACCGCGGCTATTACCGTAACTTCGAATATATACCTACGCCGTAGCGTATTTTTTGCGCGAACGAGCCTTGTCGTGACCGAGACGCGCGCATTTCGCAGCTCCACTTCGCGTATATTCGTCCAATTATGCGTAACAAGCTGCGGTGGTACCGAGTATCCCGCTGTCTGTCCTCCAATCTACAGCCGCAAATGGCGGAGCAAACTGTCGGATTTCAAGTATCTTCTTAAAGATCATTCCCGGATCATTTCTCATGGAACCCTTGGTTGGTTTCTCCCGTTTAACGAATTCTCTGGGGTTGAGGGACTGTATCACATTTGCGTTTGAAGAAAATGATAAACTTGTTAATTTAATAATCTAATTGCAAAATCATCTTGAAGAATTCGAGAAATTGTACAGAAACAATTTTTAATGCTGCTATTCGATTATTATTTTGAAGAGCCGAGAAAGATAATAAAAAAAAAAAAAATTCTTGAGGACACAGATATAAACGAATGAACAAGATCATTTTTTTCGAGACTGTTAATTTCACTTTACGAAACTTCTGGAATGCCACAAAAACTGCAATATTTATGAAACCGCGTGATAGAGCACCACTTTTGGTGTTACATACGTTGTAAATGCGCGCCGACACCGTCAGCCTCGTGAGTGTAATCGAATCCAGGGTTTGTTTCCATGATAACACGTACGGGCAAGCAGCACATTGTGTAAGTATTTTCGACGTTATAATCGAAGTGAAATCGCGGTCAACTTTGCGCTGCGAACGCGTCATCGGTACCGCAAAGAACAAAGAGGTCGTTCGTACAACAGGAAAGGTCTCCGAAAAAAATGATTCATCAGATCCACGTACAACACACAATAACGTCACGATTGTCATCGACTTCGGCTTTTGTAGCGATGTTTCGGAAACGCGAGGTGAGCTCGTGCCGAGAATATACGCAACATTCTATTGTTCCACGCATATTGACGAAATTATGTTGAACAATTTGGTTAAATATTGCGTGCGACACATATATAAGCGCATGTTGCGTAGAAATAAATAAAAACGCGCGTCAATTAAAACGCAGGACAAAAAATGGATAAAGCACATAAAATACGTTACAATTGTTTCTTAAGAGCGTCGCCAACTTTCGCAAATGAGGACCAGACGACTATAATCTTAAAATAAACGTTGCTTTCCCTTTCGGCACGCAACATGCATACAAAGTGTTAAAGTGCATCAGCCAATAATCGTTTTGGGGAGAGTACATGAGAAATTTCGCGAAACTTGGATTGTCTACTTGGCGAAACACTCCGTATTATTCTAACACGTGGTTGTGCATGACTATCACGTACTTTGCAATTACAAATGCGAGATATCCATTTCTCCAGCTAATGATGCTGTGCGACATATATAAATTCAGATTAGATACAAACCTATTATATATATCTATTATAGTATATAGTAATTCAACCAGAATATATTTTAAGAATTTATTACAATTGAAAGGATAACAATTTTGCGTGAGAAATATACTGCCCTCTTTAGCTAAAATATCCTATCCTATCGGAAGAATCGAAAAAACTGAGGTTTTATTTTTTTGTTTGTAGGGGAGACCGGATAATTGTGACATGAAAATTATATTATTAAAAATAACAAACTGTACACCATATTATGTAACATTGAGTACATTACATAATAGTCACATCCTTTAGCTTTAAGAAAAAAAATATTATGTTCAT
>QVOA01002314.1:0-10276 GCA_014825685.1 Pseudomyrmex cubaensis
GATGAAGTGAGCTGTAATGTTCACGAAACGTCGGTATGAAAATGACACTAACGCGGTTCAAACCCGAAAAACATCTTTGCATGTTAAGTGACTTTTCTGTTCAGATTGATCTAATCTGAACAGAAGAATCTGTCTTCACACTTCGGATGTGTCAAACTTTTTCAAACACCCTGTAAATATATATATTCGTCAATTAAGACACCAGTATATAGAGATAACAAGCTATATAGCGGTATAGCATATACATGTATGCATATGAATGATTAGCTTTCGATTCTCCTCTCGACGAAGTTTGCTACGTGCGGTGAATTTCCACTTAATATATGTGTACACGGCAGTAAATATGTAAGAGGAGCGACTATGTAACAGGAATAAAGCGCTAATCACCGCGATTTTTCGCGCGGCGAGCGTTATCTATAATTTAATAAAGATCTCGTCGGAAATGGTGAAGAAAAGAGAAATACGTTTAAGCGTAGCTCTATTTTATCATATACAGAGTGTCTTATTTAAGCGAAAAATTTCGGAAATAACTGATTTAAAAAAAATAACCTGACACATGTCTTTTAGTATTTTGAGTAAAGATTCAAATGGCCCTAGTAGGTTTTTAATGCATGGGCGTTTTCAAGGTCATTTCAAGATCAACTTTTGGTTTTGTATCGTAAACCTATATTTTTTATTTTGGAATCATATTTTACATAAAACAACGCACAACTTTTGTCTGAAACGTTGTTTTGTAAGATTTCTGTTTTTCAAGATATTCAAAAAAACAACTTTTTATGAAACTACATGTTTCGTCTGTCTACTAAACTTAGATCTTCAAGTAATATTGGCAATTCAAGATCCAAAAAGTTTTAATATTTCTCTCTAACACATGTTTGTAAACTTTAACAAAAACTTTTACTTGTAAATAGATTTATAAACATTTGATAGAAGATAGATAGATAAGAAGTAAATAGAAGTAGCGACTGTGACTGTGTTTACAAACGTATCTGATAGAAGAGCTACAGATAAAAGAAATCAAGAGTTGCATAACTTAGTCTAGAAAAGACCGTATCGCTAATTACATTTACGTAGTTGTTAATTTATTTTGAGTAAAGTACAATGAAATATTTAACAGTTGCAGAAAAAATTGAAATAATTTTTCTTTATGGTTAATCAAGACGAAACATTGAAGAAGCTGTTAATTTGTATGCTTTGCGGTACCCCAAAAGCAGATATTCATCACGTCATACATTTCATATGATGTAGTTAGACAATTTATACTGTAAATGTTTCTCTGAATATCTTGAAAAACAGAGGTTCCACAAAAAAAATTGTTACAGACAAAAGTTGTGCGATGTTTAACGTAGAATGCGATTCCAAAATTAAAAATATAGATTTACGATACAAAAAAACAAGTTGATCTCGAAATGATCTTGAAAGTGCCCACGCATTAAAAAACTAATAGTGTCGTTTGAATCCTCACTCAAAATACTCAAAGACATTATATCAGCTTTTTTTTTTTTTAAATCAGTTGTGTACGAGATTTTTCAACTTAAACGGAATACATCCTGTATATCCTTGAATATGAGATTCACTCCTTTTAAACGCGGTTTGAAAATATAACGAGATTGATACATCCGAAACTCGCATATCGATGTTTTAAATCTAATTAGAATTACGGCTGACGCGAAAGAATAAAAAAAGCGAGTCCCTTTTTGTGCCCCATGTTTTCATTCCGAAATGTATCCGTTCAACTTGATCACGCGTGTATTTAACAGCGTATCGCTATGTACTTTGATTCTTCGTGACGTGGACGTTTTTCCCACTAACATACATTCTTATTTAGATCCCTCTTCCCCCGTGCTCTCAGCGCAACAGCCTCTTCTCTCGCCATTCGTGCTCGCGCTTCTACACCCATTCCATCTCAGCACTTTTTCTTCCTTCATTTCACTTTTTCCTTATATTATATTTCCACGCTTCCGTATTGTATTTTCCGAGACGAACTTGCGATTTTTCCTTCTCGCTTTTCACAGGTACTTCTTCCAGGCGTGGAATAATTCACACCCTTTCTCTCTTCTCGAGCGCGAACCTGTCTTTTCGCTGTTGTGTTGCTGGCGTATCGATATCACATGCTCCGCTACCGTTTAATGGTGCGTTTTGACCGGCATTTGAGTTGACGGCAGATGCATTAGCAATTTTTACCGCCATATATACTAGATTGCTCGAGATGCGCACACACACATTTTTATCCCCTTCTCCCCAACACGGACACATGGAAATTTATATGTCTACCGCTTAATCCGAAACGTTTGATGGATGTCTGCTTTACAACCGCTCGTTTCGCTTCGCGTTTATCGCCGGACACCAGAAACGCGCACGCGAACGACTTCATTAACTGCACGAGCACATGCGAGAGACTTGATTAGAGCCTTTGGAGACTTTGAAAGATATGCCCGATGCGGAAAGGATTTATAAGAAGCGCTAGAAATTTGAGTCGAAGCTTGCCGTCGTCAACATCCACTTTGGTAAAAGAGCAAGAGAAAAATGTACTTTTGTTGTAAAGTAATAAGATTAAAACATTGGATACGGCGTAAATATAATTGTTATCTTCGTTTTGTTGCAGTTCGCAACATCTATTGCACAGGTTTTCTTTTACCACATAGAATTCAAACTTTTATCAGTTTCAAGTTGAATCATTTTTATGTGCGTTTTCACGTTTAATCACTTGCGATAGGAGCTTCGTGAAATTCGATATAATATAAATACAAATGAGAGAAAATAGAGAAAATCTCTCGCAGTTCGAAGTTTCACTTGTATGATGGATGAACTGTTACTTCCACCATCATAAATTCTTCTTAGACGACCTGCGACAGGTTGAAACTGCTCTTTTATCGACTTTCGTCGTACGATTGATACAATTTTTGGAACGTGTTTATGTTTCCGGCAAGATGGATGCGATTCATCAACTTCCGGAACGTTCTGATCTCAAAGTATAAAAAAGAGCGGGGATGTCTATGGGGCGAAGGGGCCGCCGTGCTGAAAGGAGGACAAGGGACGATTGGCTTTCGAAGATAGATTCCAATACCATGAATGGACTTTTAAGCAGGCATGCATCAGTTTCCCTCTGCTTGCCTTTCCTCTTCTCTTTTTCTCCCGCCGACACTTCGACATCGCTCTTATCGACTCTCTTTCCATGCCCGTCCCACCGCGTCGGCCATGGTTTCGACTCGGATGGTTTTCTCTTTCGAACCCTCGATCCCCGTATTTTCTCGCACTCCCTACTTTGTGGAAAACTGCCGCACACCAAACTATGTGCAATCCTTAACATACTAATCGACCGAACAGCCCTTCGTTTAAAAATAAATATTTACACAACAATTTGACGTTTTGTGCGTCATTATACGATATAAGTGTGTTGCACAACGACTGGCTGTTACATATATTTTTAAGGATTTGTCGTACAAATTATCAGATAAAATAATAAAAAAACTGTATGAGCACGTAATGTACATTTTTCATAAAATCCATCAAACACTCATAGATCAAATTAAATTAAAATTTTCATTAAAAAAAAACAATATTTTTGTTATTTTATTAAAAAAAAATTACACAGAACAAACTATAACAATTACTCTTACCAATAATTTCATATCAATGTTCATCTTATTCCGAAACATTTTCGATGTAAGATCTGCGACTGCACGCCGTTGTGATCGCATTGATTTCTCGCTTGCGTTCGCGCCAAACTCACGCTCTATATGATAGATAATTCTGTTTATTGCAGATAAAGTCGGCATGGACACTCGGTCCGGAGTTCTGCGACATGTGGACCAGCAGCGACGTTCTATGTTGCACAGCCTCGATATTGCATCTGGTGGCTATCGCGGTCGACAGATATTGGGCAGTCACCGATATCAATTATATACAGGTTAATTAACGCCGTTGCGGTTACCGGGAGGAAGTCGGAAATTGTCCGAACGGAATACGAACGAGATACAGATCTTCGTTATCCGCTGTCGCTGACATCGCTGCGCTCGTCACGCAGATGGAATAGAAAAGAGTCGCGTGGGAGTTGACGGTTGAGAGCGGGATCGCACGCGAAACATCGCATGTCGCATCGTAGATCTCCTTGAATAGCCAGGAGACCAACGCGTGACAGCGAGAAAACTGTGATACTATTTTATCAATTTCAAAATAGCGCGCGCACAGAATCTGGATCTTGCACACGAAACTTTTATACGTGGGTAACTTTTTCCGTGGTGTACATACGTGAAATGTCTCTTTACGCGTGGTTTCCTCTCTTTTGCTTCTCTTTGTAGATAGGTACAGAGCGTCATACAAATATTTTTTTTTATCCGCAAGAATTTAATTTGATCAGAATTTTAATATTCTTTCCAAAACTTTGTTTTTTTACTAGTTGTTGAAAGTTATTTATTTTATCCATCCCTTTATCGAAGGTAGCAGTTTTTTTTTTCTATTTTTTTTTTTTTTTTTTTTTGTTGATAAAATTGCAAAGTCTCTTTCGCGTGCACGCACCGATGTAACAAGAATTACAAGCAACATTGTTTCATAAAGTATGAAAAAGGGTAAGATCATAAAGCGAAACGGCCGAAAACTTCTCGTTCATAAATATGATCTGATCGAGATGAGATGAGTATGTAATACCCTTGGCGTGACTTCCCTTTCTCCCTTTTCGAACGGGGCTTAGAGTTAGTTTGAAATTAGCTTAGAGCTCGATAAGCCGCGCAACGGCCAGAGCAAGCATGGTCGAACTTAATGGCTAACTTGCATTTCCAAACTGATAGAAAGAGACGTGTTTCGGTCCCTTAGCGGGTCGATTACGTTATAAATAATGGAGCGGCGGTTAAATTAGCTTGAGTCATGTGGCAGCTTTCCACTAAAGAGATACGCAGATAGAGCAGGCGCCGCAATTTTCTCGAACGAGCGAGCTAACGTGCTCCCCCCCGTATCTTTCTCTCTCTCTCTCTCTCTCTCTCTCCCTCTCTCTTTCCCTCTCCCTAAAAAAAAAAGAACTAGGTTTACGAGCGGATCTAATTAAAAGTTTAATTTTCTGATACAGACAGCGTCTTAGTAATGCGCGGAGACCTCTTGTGGAAGGTATAAAATTTATCGAGACAAGTAAAGTGCCTCAGCTGTCTGATGACAACGCTAGTTCCTTATATAACTTACTTTATCTTTCCCCGTGTTCGAGATACGTACAGAGGTACCGACAAGAATTTATTTTATGACATAATATCTATGCGTTACACGCAGAATTATATACGCGCGCGTATAATATAGATGAAAACTTTTTGTGCTCTATAAATATTTGTATAAACGATCTTCTAATAATAATAACTATTGCAAGAAATACAGGAAAAACGTAAATGTTAGTTACTTCTAAATTGATAAAACATGGCAATGTGTCGTTCAAGGTGGTTCTTCTAATTTAAGGCGAGGAATCCGAGAAGAATCGGTATCCTGATCTCTCTTGTGTGGCTGGTGTCCTTAGGAATCTCATTAGCGCCTCAGCTCGGATGGAAGGATCCTGATTATTTGGATCGCATAGCCGAAGGGACGTGTCTCGTGTCTCAGGATCCCGCATATCAGGTGAGCGCTTCCGGAAAATTGCGAACGGAAATGCTTGGTTGATTGTAATGCGTAACTGGAAAATTTGCGTTCGCGTGCGAACACGACGAAATTTATCAGAAAAGTGTTGATGCTTCCGAGAAACGCCATGTTAAATCTCGATTACATTTTTGTTCGATTTTCAGACATGCAATAAAAATATAAAAATATCTTTGTGAAGAGATGCAAATTATTATTTTTCTTTTTTTCTCTCACACATGATAAATAAAATACCGCTACTCTACGAAAAAAAGGAAAACAATAACTTTTATTTTTTTAGCAAAGTTAAATATAGATTGATAAAAACCAAATTAAAAAAAAAATATATATATATATAAATTACGTTACAGATCTTCGCAACTTGCGCGACGTTCTATGTTCCTCTCCTGATTATCCTAGTACTGTATTGGAGAATATTTCAAGCGGCGCGAAAAAGGATCAGAAAGAGACCAGGCACCATTCTTCAGCCGCCACGCGAACGAAGAGGCATCCTCAGGCTCGTCACAAGAAGGTTGTAACATTTTACATTTTGGTTCTTTATATTATAAGACCAGAATTTCATTTTCTAAGTCTCGGAAACAATATAATCGAACGTACGATCTTTCATAGTCGGCGATAAAATTAAAAAGCTCAAGGGATAACAACGTGTTATGTCACGTAGAGTAGATCTCGTGAACGGACTGCTGAAAAATGGCGTAAATTCGTTATGACATTTAGCTCGTTTTTTTTTAAGTTTTTTCAAGAACACTTACTAAATTTTTTTCTTGTCTTGAAATCATAATTTCATCTGTAAAAATTAATGTTTTCTTAACATGCAGTATTTTATCTCAAGTAAGATAAAATACCTGGTATTCCAGTCTTGACATACCATTGTTCTAGGAGTTTTTATCTCAATGACCAATGCAGATATTTGCTACGTGAACACGGTGTGAGTTTATGTACCTGTTGATCGTTGTATCGCAAAAAGTCTTGTCGCTGTTGCATATCTTTGAGCTCTATCGCCTTTAAATTAGATTCTATATTTTGATTATTAATCCGTAAACATAAATTATTCTTAATTAAATTGTTATAACTACATTTATATTTTATTTTACTATATAACTATTTGCTATTAATTAGTTGCTCTCTATAAAAACTAATTATATAATCATGTAGTAATCATTATATCTATTTTTTGATTTGTAACTACAAACATTTTTCATTTTTTTTCTAATCTCATTTATAGATAATTTTTCTTACCTTGTTTATCTTATTTTAAAATTCCTGAAAAATATGCATGTATTTATATTTTATAGATGGCTTTTTCTTTTTCTTGTTATTTTATTCTATATCTTGTATATTCTTACTACTATTTCTACTATTATAAATATCATCTTTTCTACTATTTATCAGAAAATGAATATATAACTATACATATACATATATATATAAATCTTTGTATCTACAAGTGAGCTTCTTTTTGACAGCTAAAGATTCTCAATATCATCAAGATTCTCAATATTATCACATTTGAGCTGTCACTATTATCTCCGCGATCACAAGGTGACGATTGGGATGAAAATGCTTTCCTTTCCATTTCTTTCTCTTGCTTGTGACCACCGTAATTATGATTTATCTGATTTGCAGGCCGCGCGAGGAGTCGACGGCGTTCACCATCACGAGATCCACGCCAGATCACTCGTCCATCTCGCCGGAAAAGTCGTCTTCGTATAACGGTGCGAACGTCACGCCGTCGACAACGGTGACACCGACGGCAGTCTCAACGACGACCACCACGACAACGGTGACAAATCCGACTAGTTCGAGTCAGCAGCAGCAGGTGGTCAAGTGCACAAAACGATCGCGCGAGACGATCGAGTCGAAGCGCGAACGAAAAGCGGCCAAGACTCTGGCGATCATCACCGGTGCATTCGTCGCCTGCTGGTTGCCGTTCTTCCTGACCGCGCTGCTGCAAGCCACGTGTAACAGTTGCACACCGCCCGAGCTTCTCTCTAGTGTGTTCCTGTGGCTCGGATATTTTAATAGTACCCTCAACCCCGTGATTTACACTGTGTTCTCGCCGGAATTCCGGCAGGCATTCAAAAGGATGCTGTGCGGTGGTACGCGGAGACTTCGCTGACAGTGGATTTAATTGTTCTTTTTTGTTTCTCGTGCGCGCGCGGATCAAACACGACGAAGAAATGCGAAACTTTGTACATACACGTAGATAGATAAGATACGCGTGCACAACACGCGTTTATTATACATCGCCGGTTTTTCTCGGTGTTGCGCATAATATCCGGATATTCAGATCTCTCGGATATTAAGCCAATACGTTTTAGTCACTTAGTGTATCTCGATGCGATATTGAAATCGACGGCTAATATTTTATCTATTTTTTAATATTAATTTTTCTCGTAAACGAGCCTGAAAATCCTGCTGAACTTTTATTTTCAATTATTGCATCTCTTTTCAGCATTTTTTAAATTATTTTTTAACATATGTATGCAATTATTTTAATGTATGTATTTTTTATATATATAAATTTTAGTACGTGTACGGTATATTTACGGTTATATTTACAAACTAACGTCAATATCTACTTGAGTCGATTCTATCAGCATCTAGACAGACAGTATTCACAACATTGTTTCTTCCCTTTACAGCTGTTCAAGGTAATCGTGAGCTACGTGATGTTATTGTCATAGGCGCTCTTAACGAATTACGGCTCATTTCCCGTAAACATTAGTTAAAGTTAACTGGAGCCTTTACTCACGGTTAACGTTAATTACTGTCATTAAAATTCTACGTAGAATATTTTCGCAAAACGCTTAACTCTCATAAGCATGTTGAAGAATCAAACGAACAACGGCGCGACGTTACTTGCGATTTTCCTCGCAAATAAATTAACACGTTCGCTACCGCGGTCTGTTCGGAAAAACCGTTCTCACAGACCAAGCGTTTCTTCCAACATTATATACTCTATACTATGTATTATATGACGCCGGTCTCTCGAAACAAACCGGCGTGTCACATATATAAGTATGTGACGCGTGGTAGCGAACGTGCTAAATCGGAAAAGGTGCGAGTAACGCTTGCTCTGATATGTAATTGTACAGTATTACGTATAAGCGCGCGATAGTGCTTAGCAATCATAATATCTTCCAAGCATTATTACTTGTTACGAAATATATAGCTGTGTATAAAAGTTTTCAATCTTGGCTGGTCTCCAAAATACGTACGTATAACGATATAAGGCTAAGTGTACATTATAAACTGAAAAAAAAAAAAAAAAAAAAAAATATAAAACAACAACAACACATTCCCAAACGTTTGAATAAGAAGAGAACACAAGCTCGACTCATGCTAGATCTCTTATACGCTTTTTAACTTGGTTGAAAGTTAAAAGTACTTGGAGAATTTTCCAAGTGTAAAAGATTCTCGCCGCCTTATATAAAAGATTTGCTTACGCAACTTTTCTCATACGAAGTTTTCTTTTTAATACGAAGTATATAAGTATAAAATATCCAACACACACAACAGGCAACAGAATTGAATAGCAAGGTCGTTTCTCACACTCTAACATTAGAGTCTAAATAATAAAATAACATTAAAAGGATATACAAAGATGTTTTTCGAGTTTGAACCGCGTTAGTGTCATTTTTATATCGACGTTTCGTGAACATTACAGCTCACTTCATCAGGGTTTAAAGAGCAACCTATACAGTATCTTTAAACCGAAACGTCGGTATAAAACTGACACTAACGCGGTTCAAACCCAAAAAACATCTTTGTATGTTAATACAGCGGGGAGGACCCAGATGCGCTCAGAAACAAATGGACACGGCAAGGCGTGTCAATCGGACACAATAAGAAACGGACACACGACGGACTCAATCAGACACAGTCGCAATCGGACACAGTCTCAATCGGACACAGTCGCAATCGGACACAGTCTCAATTAAACACAGTCTTAAACGGATACAACACAGGTTAGGGTTAAGTTAGGTTTTTAGGCGGGGGTGCAGGGGGGGCGCAGCCCCCCCTGCCTACACGTTTACAGCATGAACAAAAAAAAAACATAAAAAAAAACAGTCTTGATTTAATACTAGTGTATTCGATTAAGACTGTGTCCAATTGACACTGTGTCCGATTGCGACTGTGTCCGATTGAGTCTGTGTCCGATTGACACACCTTGCCGTGTCCGTTTGTTTCTGTGCGCATCTGAAACTCACCCAATACAGCACACCGCGAAAGCATCAAATATCAGATTCAAAGGATATTTTTGCAAAACCAATACGCAATTGTTTAATGTAAAATAAATATAATAAATGTATTAAACGACGACAAGTAAATACATGTAATAAGCACGACGTGAAAAAGAGTTGTAAATGATATTGCAATTTAAACTCATATCACAAACGTAAACTTGAACAAGAGTTCAACTTGAACAAATGTTTCTCTACAAAATGATTTTTGCATTAACTGTGTTTAAAAAGAAACACAGAAATTATTTGGAAGTATGACCTAGCCTTACCATTCAATTCTGCGTCTTATAGTGATCGTAAAGTTTCTAAAATTTTACGTACTACTAGTACTAGTAGTGTAACGCACACACACACACACACACACACACACACACACACACACACACACACACACACACACACACACACACACACACACA
>QVOA01002317.1:0-14832 GCA_014825685.1 Pseudomyrmex cubaensis
ATATTGTACTTAAAGAACTTTAATACACACATTTAATTCAACAACTAAAAATTTTTTGCTCGATATTGACCTTTTCTGTACCTTATTTTGCATGCAAGAATTTTCACGTAGCTAAATATGAAATTTCTTAGTATCAGAAATTTTTATGTAACTAAAAACAACGTAAAAAGCAGCCAAAACTTTACGAAATGACTACTTCATATAGAAAAAATAAAAAACATTAGTGACTATTATTATTGCCATTAATTGTATAGTATTAATTGTATAGTACGCGGGCTTAGATAAACGCCGACGAACGTATGTAAAAAGAAGTATGTCAGTAATTGTCTTTACCGACAACTCGCACTCACACATCGTAATTATTCATTTGTGTAAACAAGTTTTCCAATATATGCTTGAATGTCTTGTTATATTCTATGTTGTAAAAGTTTTAAATGAATTAAAACAAAATCTATCTAGAAAGATCTTTTTTTATATTAGAGTCACATATATAGCACAGCGCAGATTAGAAAAAACTGTTTCTTATTTCTTATAATAATTTTTATAATTTACTATTTACAATAATGTTTATAATTTCTTTTTTTGTAAATAAGGTTTAAATTTCGCGCAATAATTCTAAGACACAAAAATTTTGTAGTTGTAGATGCAGTATGAGTCGTGTATCACCCGAACATCAATTAAGATTAAAGTTAACTGTTTTATTTTTCATTGTACATATTTTGCGGAAGTACAAATGGTTTTACACGAGAAAAGTATATCAGATAAAAAATTATAAAAATCAAGAAAAATTGTTGTAGCTTAGTTTTTTATAATTTTACTTTGCATGTTGTAGTGTTATTTGAATTTACATAAATAATTATTTGAAGTGTATATATACTGAAATCTGTAATACATGTTTACTGTAATATACTGAATACTGAATACTGTAGTATTGTTTTACTGTACATATTTTGAATAAGATAAGAATATAAGACCTATATGATTTTGAAGAGCTTATTAGAAAAACGAAAGTTAGAAATTGCGATGTGCTATCTGTCACTAGATATGCGTACACACAATTCTCGTCTCTTTATTCTATATGCTATAATATATACTATAATACATATATGTATACTTATACATGTATATATTTAAAAAATGGTTTTTTTTGTTTATATACTGTAGATAATTTTTTTAACTTACGTTTATCCAGCTGACTATCTCTTTTTACTTATATCTTCTGCAGAGCCATTCTAAAAATTCTAAAGACAACTTTCAATAACAGCATTTTAGTGACAGCTTTTAAGTTAAATTTTAGTTTACTATTAAAAAGTGTTTTTTTCTTCTTATTGTAAATTTTACTTTTAAATTAGGCCTAAACGGCAGTTTCGTTAGTAACGGCAGTTTTGTTGGTGCTGTGTCTCTTTGATAATATGTACATATACTGCATAAAGAAAATTTATATCAACTTTTACTGTTATATATTATTACGTTGCTTTGTTTCATGCGACATAGATTATTGTCAATTGATTATTCTCTTAAAGGGTTTTAGAGAACTCTCTTCAAAAATCTGCTAACATTGGTACTAGAGCTCGGAATACCCGTGTACCTGGGTACTCGCTCGCTGGCCCGTTAAGTTATATGCGGGTTTAAACCGGTTCACGGGTTTGAATTGGTGTGTATTAAAACGGGTACCCGCTTTAATACGGGTTAATATGTTCCAATACGTTTTAATACGGTCTGGTCTAAACCCGCATACAACACTTAAAGTAACGGGCGGGCGGGTAACCGGATCTTATGTTACTCGATTTTTTTGTTGAGCTCTAGTATATATGTGTGATTTTGATATTTTTATAATTAGTATTTTCCTTCTAAGTATTTTCTGTGATTTTTTCGCGATCCCATTTTTTATTTTAGAAAAGAAAATTATATAAAATATTTAGTAAAAACATCTATGTATACTTTCTTTTTGAAGTTTGTTTCTCTCAAGAAAGAGTTTTTTTAAAGAATATGTTATTATGTTTTTAAGAAATATATATACTTAACAACTTATTTCTTCTTTATTCTGAAAAATGTGTTGTTATAAAATACAGCCGCATTACCGGCTACGTGACTTTTCTGTCGAGCGTGAATAAAATGTGTGTCTTTTTATTATCTTTTCTTTTAAAAAAATAAGATTTTTCACAAATTCGTAACCAAATTTTAAAAAGAATCTAAAAAGAAAAAACACCCTGAGGAAAAAAAATCCAGACAATACTATTCGCGAAAAGCAATTTCTCCTTCTCCCGTTTTGTGTGAGAGGACACCAAAAGGATTTTTCCCTTCGTTGGGCAGCTATTTCTTCTTTTAGTTCTCCTTTCTCTCGATCGAGCGGTGTTTTTTTTGTTGCGTTTACTATAAAGATACTATTAAACGAAATTACAAACGTGTCAAGAATAAGTATAATCGATCACTCGCATATGCGACCAACCGAACTTCGTATCTACGTAGTTCTGAATTTACCTTCGTAATTAGTGCGGTCTCGAGTGACGCGTTAATTATCCTATTAAACTAGCGTATGTATATATATTTCGGAAAAGAGTTTTAAATTACGAGAGAGCATACACACAATATCCAAATTTTGAGGCAATTACGCAATAAATAAAAAACATAGTCGGTATATCAATATTAATTATAATTAAATATATTATACGAGTGAGAAAATCTATATTTTTTATCTTCAAATCTACTTCCACAATTTTTTTTTATAAAAAAAATACCATGCTGTTTCACATAGTTAATAATTAATAGTCTACCTTGTTAATAGTCATTCGGTAAATCTTTCCAATACGGCATTTTTTTTCGCTGCAGAGAAATATCGTCGACACGCTCGGTCGGCCGTCACGAATCACTTCGATCAATTCCGTATCGCCGAAACAAAGTGCCAATCTGCGCATGAACAAGAAATTCCATCTCGCGCTGACTGCAAATATACGTTTTGCAACCTAATCGCTCGTGGGATAAAATATACGAACATCATGCGTCGCGATGGAAGTCAATTAAAGCTCTGCGCCGACACACATTCGTGGAAAAAACGGCAATCCTCGACAACGACGACGACGACAACGACGGGCTTTGTAAACGGAAAATCGGAGTCAGTTTTCCGAAACATTTTCCTCTTGCCGCGCATTCGCCGTTTTCCCCGGCCTTCGTCGAGCAGCTTAAGTGGCAAAAAAAAAACTCACCCTCCCCTTTCTCCCATGTCTGCGCGAACTCGCTTTAACTCGAATGCACTTTAACCCGCCTCCCACTCTGTCTCACCCTTCTCCGCCATCTGGCTTTTCTAGACGACCGAGCCCCGCGCTTTTGTCTCGCTCTTTTCAGCCAGAGGCTACGGAGATCCGTTAAATCGCTCTATCTCCGAGCCGCCAGAGCTCTGGGCTTATATTTTCTTTTTTTTTTTTTTTTTTTTTTTTTTTTTTTTTTTTTTACCATAGAAGAGAGCCGGAACAAGAACTATAACTCATTGTCGAAAGTACGTTAGCATTGCTAATGAGGGAGAATTTATTATTCGTGAGAATTTTTAATATTAAAATGTACACACACACATATTCTCTGTTATCCTTTTGAGCTCTTTTCCGCGCGATTTATTCATTCCGCCAGGATTATCTACTTATTCGTTATGATTTTACACTTTATGATGTGCGCGCCAAATGAAAAGCAATTATCTACCGTGGCCCGCGTATTGTTTCTTTGTTATTAAATAGCGCGGTTATTAATGTCTCAGAAGGGGAGCGAGAGTGTTCGCTACCCTCAAACAACCGGTCGTCCACCCCGAGCGTCATAACGATCCGTTCGAACACATTCCGAAACGCGACTTGCGGAACGCCGCGCACAATACCTTGTGGAGAGACATTCCTTCTCGAGGAAGGGAATCTACGTGCTCGATCTGTCGCGATATTACTCGCCGTAACACATGTGTTGTGAGCGGCGTGTGTACGGCGGCGGCGGCGGTGGCACTCCAAAGCGCGGGAGTTAAATCCGCAAGTGTGTGTTTCGACGGAAGGGACTGACGGAGGTGGGTAGAACCCGAGCTTTGTGAGCGAAATATGCGCTCGAGCACGAACAACTCGAACCCCTTCTTCTCCCCTCTCCCGTCTTCAACCCTTTCAACGCCCTAACTCGTTGCCTTACCTCTCCCCTCCCTCTTTTGTGTCTACAGTCCTGCGGTGCGGGTTAATAAACATCTCTAAATTACACCGCCACCAATGCGCAAGCACGAAAAAGCGCATTTACCTTGACTGCTTTGTTCTAGCAGCTTGTCAAGTTCGTCTTGTGTCGTTAGCGAACTATCGAGAATCGCCTACGAAAACGTGGTGGCGTGCCTCAGAATCAAAAAATTTAAAAAAAACAAAACAAAACAAACATCCAAAATGTGAAAGTTATTAAAAAAACAGAATACTTTTCCCTTGCTCTTCTTTTTCCCCGCACTCTCGTCGAGAGTCACTTACGAACATCTAATTTGCGTTTGTGATATCTGTTTTCCACACATCTATTTGCTATATCCGATTCACTCCCGTATACCCTGTTGGCCCATTTGTGGCTCTCGGCGTGAATTCCACGTTCGTTCACGAGCTTTTCCAGAGGTTACGGTCTCTCGTCGAGCTGTGCTTGATCCACAGGGCCTCCTCTTATTAACCTGTATTCGGAAGAACATGCATGCGCAAGGATTGAGTGACTGTGTAACTTCCACGAACTAATCCCGGGAGGGGAGAAACGGGGCGGATAAGGGTTCGCGTCGAAATCCTATTACGAGGGACAGATTACTTCTGCAAGATATCGATCCCCGAGTGCTCTAACGTGACGCGTCAAAGCTTTCTCGGCCAACTCCTGCCGATGGGTGATTTGCGGATAAACATTCGCCTAAGTCGATCGTACGGCATCGCGAGAAATACCCTGATGTTGAGAGAGAGAAAAAGAGAAAAAATGTCAAGTAAAAAGCACGAGAGATCAAAAATATCTTTTTTTTCCACTTAAGAAAATAGCATTAACACGTTGTCATCACACCTCAATCCAGTATACGTTGTCACCACACTGGTGCAATTTTGCATTTCGCATGTTTGAAGTTGAATAATTTTGCAGTAATGAGTTGATAAATAATTTAAAACTAGTAAAAAAATAGGAGTAAAAAATTCTTAGAAATTAAATAAAATTAGTTAAAAATTAGATCAAAATAAGACCTTCCTGCCTTTGGCTGCGGATCGTGGCAGATTAATAAATAAATTTCAGTTAAGAAAAGAATGCTTTATTACGGAACGTTTTGACCACTGTTTTATTAATCTGCCACGATCCGCAGCCAAAGGCAGGAAGGTCTTATTTTAATCTAATTTTTAATATTTACTGCCGTTCTTTCTATTAGTTAAAAATGTCAAAATAAAATTTTTCTTAGTAAAAAATGAAAAAAATAAAAAGAACTTTTTAAAAAAATCGTGTTTTTCCAATTTTTGTTGGTGCACATATGCACCAGTGTGGATTCTAAAACTTTGTTATTTGAAATTATAGTCGCGGAATTTCCATTCCGCGACAATGAGCATGTTCTTGGTGTATGTTCTCAGACACATTTCTCCTTTCACGCACGCGCGTACACACACACACACACACACACAAAGAATAGTTTGATAAGATACCGAGTATGTTCCGCGGGAGTGAAACAGGAATCTCTTCGCGACATCGCCGAAAGGTCTTCGTGATATATCCGAGAGTTACACTATTTCCGGTTACTCACGGCATTATGAGCCAACATTTGTTCCGGTTATTTCCAGAGCCGGGACCTACCGCTATCGTACAACTCGCGCCGTGTTGTAATGGGATTACAGAGTGACGAGATAAAAGCTTAGAAACTCATCCCTTCCGTCCGTCGTTTCCCGTTGGAATTAACGCAATTTCGTAATACACGGCAAATTTGCCCGTAATCTTCTATTTCAACAAAAGGAACGATAACGAACTAAGATCTCGCGCGACCGGCGAAGCTCTAAATGTGCCGTGAAATATTACGGCAAAGGTAGTTGAAAAGTTGGACGATTGCGCTGTAGCTCATTGTTCGTACAAATTTCACAAGTCAAATACGCATGTTGAAACAGACTTTGCGAAAGGTGAATGCTATTTATATCGACTGCGTCAGTTACTTTATTATTCGAGAATAAGTTTTATACGTACATTCGTCTATTTAGAAACTCGCGTTGCAGCTAAACCTTTGCAAAATCGTCTAAAGATCTATATTACATACCATACGTATATATATGTGCATGAAAACACGCGAAGCTTATTCCCCTTCGGATACGCCTGGAGGAAAAGGAAGCGCGCTGTGTGCAACGAAAAAAAAAAGTATAGGTATCTCTCGTCGACGAAGTCGATAGAAATAGAATCTTTCGGAGCATACCAAAGTAGCCTGGTCTCTTGTACTTTTATTCGTTTCCCCGATCTTGCTTCTGTTTTGCCACAAAAGACCGTGGGGAGAAATTTTCCGGCAAAATTGAGCTCGCGGTCGAGTTCGGCGAGTAAGGCAAAAATGTCGGGAATGTCCCGACCCTCTTTCATCGAAGGTGGAGCGTATCGAAAAAGAAAAGAAAACGAATGGAATAAGAGGACCGTGAGAACACACAAAAGCGAAGAAAAACCAAGAGACAGAGAGGATGGAAGAGGCGAGTTTGAAACGAGGTGGAAAAGTCGTGCGCGCGATTGCGACGCGCGGAAAACGAAAAGAGGGTCGCGATATCGCTTGAGAAGAGAAGACGAAGCGTAGAAGAGGATGACGTTTGCATTGTAAATTGGGCGAGGTCGACGGCGCGAATCGGCGAAGCCGACCAGTTTTGGCGAACGGCCAAACAGCCTGGACGTGCATCTGCTTTTCCAACAATAATGATATCAGCTAATAAGTGCAATTTTCTGTTTTACAAATGCGTCGTCGGATTTGCTTCGAAGTATTTTGTCTCGGTGTTTTTCTTGCGCATGTGCGAATCAACTAAATTTAAGAAAAAATGATAAAGATTATCTCTGCTATAAAAATCTTACGTATAATATAATATTGCATAATGCGAAAATCAAAATTTAAAAGACATAAAGGACTCCTGTTTATCTCGCGTCGGAAACAATGGTGACAAAATTTTGCCCGTGCTATTTCACGGTAACGGTAACCGCGGTGTGTGACGCAAAAAAAAAAAAAAAAAAAAAAAAGGCCACGCGGTGAGTCACGTCGCGCGGCAATTAATTCGGACAAATCGAATTTCCATGCTAGAAATCTCGACAAAGCGGGTAGCCGAGAGGCAGTCGAGGCTGTCTCTCATTTAATTTGTATTTAAATTGAGTGCCGAGCCACCCGTTTACACCCTCTCCCTTCTCCGCGCCCCTCTCGCTCGCGGTTTCCCGATAAGCACGACTGGAATAAAGTCGCGCGTGGCGGGCGCGTGCGCGGAAAGGGCTTGTTTATTTGCTGCCGCCGAGTTCCGATGCGTCGGGAAACTTAAGTCAATTACTGAGGTGACGTTAATCGAACGAGAAAGGAGAAGAAAGTGAGAAGCGCGCGCATCAGACATAGTGTACTTCGCTAAGCGCTGAAGAATAGGAATGTGCCCTGATGATGGCGCAGCTTCTACCTCTTTCCCTCTCTTTCTCCCTTCGCCTCTTGAAGCGATTTAATAGACTTCCTGAGACATATTCGCGATCGATTATATCGACCTTGAGAACGACCGGGCTGTCGATAATTAATGAACCGTCGTCGCTTGTAATTTAGCCCACCCGAAGCGCGTCTAGCGACGTAATAAATTGCTACGGTGTTACTACACCGGGCGACGACGACGACGACGACGACGACGCTGCGAATTTGCTACGTGACGAAAAAGCCTCTCGAAGAAAGTTGATTTGCATCGGCAATTTGCATTAATCAATTCCAATCAACGTTTCGCTGCAATTTGCTTCGCGTTGAACATTTGCATTGCGAAGAAATCGCAATTAAGGAATACGTTACAATTAGAAAAATAAATTACAATGAGAATAAAAAAATAATTGTTAATAATGTCGAGAATGAGTTGCTTACGCGAGAAAAACCACGTGGAGAGTAAAAAACAAACGCGCGCGACAAACATGCAGATTGTTCGTTGCGACGTGTGTTCGTGCGACGATCAAGACGAGTAGCCGCGATTTATGGTTGCCGCGTTAATTAATCACTTCCCTTTTGCCAAATATCGGCTGAAAACGCCAATGCAAGTCGCGTTTACGCACAACGACGCGGAGCAAACGCAAGCCTTCCGATTACACGATGTATGTGTACACGCTATTAAAAGCAGAAGAGCCGCTCGTCGACTCCGCCAAAAGCGGTCACGAGCTCTTTCGCGCGCGACGCAAAGCGCGCACCCACAAAACGGTAAACCTGCGATATTATGCGCGAGCGGAGCTGAAACAGCCGCAATTAAATTTCACCTCAAGAGGGAGTGTTAATTAAGCGATGCTTAACGTCTCATGAAATACGATTTTCTATATTTACGCATATTATTACTCGAATAGAGAATGGAACGTGAAATAATGCGAGAGAAAATAGAGAGACCGCTCTCTGTGTGTTATCTCTATGCGCATATTCATATGTTATATAATATTAATTTAAAACACTTGGCGGTCGTAATGCATATATATATATATGTATATATATATATATATATGCATTACGTATAATTAAATTACATTATATATATATATATATATATATATATGTATATGTGTGTATTGTAAATAATATATGTATATAATTCGAGAATATTATAAATATAATCGAGAATATCGCGCCAATTATTCTCTCACGATATGTCCGCACGCTATTACCTACATTAATGCCAATGAAAAGGGAACGCAGTGTCAATAAAGATTAATTCATGGAACAGACGCGCCACATCGAGATCCCGTAGCCAGAAATCAACCAATGATTCTCCACACATAGACCGAATTGTTTGGCATTGTCTAACCAAATTTGTGCGATATTCACTGAGCATAGCGCTTTGATTAGCGGGCTACTGAATTTGCCAAATAATATGCCTTCTGTTTGCACGACAAATGATCGCGTACATTGTGGGTAGGTTTAATAGACTCCATAATAATAATAATAATGCAGTATTTTTGTCGAGTAGTGTATAACTGGGTATAAAGAGAATTTTGCTCTATCAATCGGTTTTCTAAATCAGAGTTATATATTGACAATGTACAGAGTGTCTGAAAAATTTTTTGGCACAGCCAAAGTGTAAAAATCGATCAGAAAAGTCACTTACTATTTTGCGAAATTCGCAATATTTATTGAGTTATTAATTAATAAATATGAGCCAATGAGCGCGTGGAAAGCAATGGTCTGGACTATGAAAATATATGATTTTCAGTTGCTGTGAAAATTAGCTGATTGCAAAAAGCTGTGTCACACGCTCGCGCTTGGTTGCTCCGTTTTTTGTCGCTAGGAATTGCTTGAGGTATTTTTTCTTTTTTTTTTTCACAATTAAAAATTATACACCTACAGAATTCGGACCATTGCTTCCCACACGCTCATTGGCTCACATTAATTAATTAATAACTCAATAAATATTGCGAATTTTTAAAAATGACTTTTCTGTTCTGACTATCCAATTTATTTTCATACTTTTGCTATGTCGAAATTTTTCAGACATCCTGTATATATGTAAAAACTATTGTAATAACTTCTGTTTATAATAAAAAATAACGCTATATATTTTTTTCGTACATTTTTGGGCGATTAATCTTACTTTTTCTCAAACAGTTAATATTAATATAGTAACTGAAAACTTTGAAACATATGACGCGTGGAAAAAATGTGAGGAATCAATACCATTCATCCATCATGTGCACGACAAGTGACAAAAAACAAATATATTGCATTTTTGAAAGAAAATGTTGAAAAGAGTACAAGAGCAAACAGATATGTCATGTTAAAATCAGTTTCACATTGAAATATCGATTAACTCTCGTTGTTTGAATTTTAGTCTATAATAAGATAACCGTCTAGCTAAACATTAATCTAACGTCACTGACGGGCGAGAGCAAATTCTATAAATAGAATAGATGCAATATACGCATTAACGACAAGAATTAATTTCGTATCGATATTTCCGTCAGATAAATCACGAGATCGTTGCAGCTTCGTAACAGTGTTGCTCGTACACGTTCACATGAATCGGTGATCTCATACATTTTAATAAACCTCGCGAGAAACACCTTATCAATAATCTTTGACAATGTATTGAATTACGAAATTAATATCTGACGTTTCTATTATGATGATACAACATTGGTAATACAAAACTAAAAGCTACATGTGTAATACGAATAAAATTTGCTTTATAAAATCGGCTTAACATGCAAACTTCACAATATCAACCAAATAATAAATTATATATATAGAATTTATTTTAAAATAAAATTTTTTTTTTTTAGACTTTAAAAGCAACCAATAAACTTTAATTTATTAAATTGATAAATTAAAAAAATTATATTACTTTTATTTTATATAAACTTTAATTTATTACAGTGATAAATTAAAAAAATTATAATACTTTTATTTATATTTTTATATTTTTTATTACAAAATGGAAAATATAGTATTTGTTTTTTCTTTTTTTATTTGTACAGTAACTGAAGGTAACAAAAAGTATTTTATTATACTCGTTAGGCGAGATATATATCTACCGTAACGATAGATTAATGCGTTCTATTGCGGCGGAAAATAGACGGAAAGTTTTTCCTCGTCACATCATCCTGTCGCGAAACCACCGCGAAAACCACCTCCGAACAACTAGTGTTCCTCTATTGGCATATTGTTGCGATCGTAAAATATACCGCGAAAAGCGCCAGATTTTACTGCGAGTAAACGAGAGATTCACAAACCGTTAACATCAACGTAGTTTATAGTTATCGAATATAATAACTCTGTGCGTGACAGCGTGATTGAAATCAACTGCAAATTTATCCCCCGGCAATTCGCGCTGATACCCGCAAAAAATAACTATAGAACAAATTAGAAGAAGCTACGAACCGTTTTGTCAAATCATCTACAGCCGAGAATATATGAAAATTTTTTTTACAGTGTTTATCATCTATAAAAATTTTCAATGATTTTGTGGATGGTTTTCTTCGTTCAATTTTTCGCCTCGTACATATTGTGTATGTGTGTATCTCCGTTCCACACACCGCGTGTCAATATTACGAACGCATTCCTCTTTTCAAAATTTCTATTATTTGTGTATCCTCTGTGCGTATTAAATATCGGTGTTCTTAGTGTTGTGTAACGTAGCACAATACGTCGCGTGAAACATGGTCACGTGCGATAAATACATAAATTATAGATCGTCTCTGGGGGGATATGCGTCCGTTCAATATGTTCCGGACGTTGACAAGCACCTGATGGCTACAGCTTATCGGAAATCCTAACAGATTATCCGGCCTAGTGAACACGACGCGAAAAACGCGTCGGGTGATTTCGTCCGGTATTACGCGCGAAAATACGTCAATTCAACTCGAATTTACACGCAGGCACTTTACATACGCGCGCACAGTTCCGCGACACTCCGAACGAAATGTAAATTCCAGGGATGGCGTGAATATTCCGATAATTTGTAAACCGTAATTGAAAATTCCGTTTTCTGAGAAATCCAATTATTTTTAGATTGAAACTCGAAGATTTAAAAAAAAAAAAAAAAAAAAAAAAAAAATATATCGCGCATACATTTCACATGTGAAATATCTTTTATGTACAATATGATACAAACGCGCGGAATGGGAAACAAAAGCTGTAACGAGATCTGAAAAGTACTTTGTCCATTTGCATGTCAGCAACAACGTTGCGTGAAATCTGAAACTACAACATGCAATTCCTATCATTCTTTTTATGCTGACGCTAATGCGGTATGCGACGAGATGGTCGTATAACATTTCTCTCTCTCTCTCTCTTTCTCTCTCTTGTGAGAGAAAACCTCTTTACTCTTTATCATCTGAGACACAATAGATATTACCTGTAAACGCGAAAAGCGCGCACTCATGTCCGCATATCGCAATCTCATTTATATTCTGCGTTTTCTCTCTCTCTCTCTTTCTCTCTCTCTCTCTTTGTAAGTAAAACTTAGAGAAATTTATTTTGTTTTATTTTTTTTTGTTATTTTACACTCTTTTTGGTAATAGTTATTTTACACACAACACGGTTTAGTGTTTATTTCCTAGTTCAGATGTTTATATTTTATGAGCAATTCCAAACTTTAATTAATGTTACGTAGACTTGCCACGTATATCTTCTATCTGCGCGATAACAATTACACTACTGATTCAAAATAATGCGATAATTAAAGTAACAAACAATAAGCATAGATTAGATTGCTCGTCTCGTATTTCCGTTTCACGTCTTTGTTCAATATCTTATCTTGCTTTACCGGTACTTTCAGAGTAATATACTTTCAATGTAAACCTTTCCGAAACGAAACAATTGCCACAAAGAGGCGGCAATAAAACGGCGCTCGGGCTCTATTGCGAATGTATTGAAATTAAACGAGAATCGAGCTCTATATTTCTCTTTCGCGGTATAATGCTAGCACGACGGAAAGACGAAACGTTTCTTTTCTCCCGGCAATTTATTACGTGAATTACGACATCTATAGTAAACAAACGAATGTTTATCGGAATTTTATCCCCGTGGATTAAGCTTCTCGCTTCTTGAAGATAATTTACTTCGAGCGCAATACGCGCAAGTAACTTTATCGACTGGTACATCTACTTTTACGGAGTAAAACACCATTTTCTTATCTGTAAATATTTAAATTTTCACGCTATAAATTTCATTTCACACAATATCTCGCGGAAAAGCTCCTTCCCCGCTCACTTTGATTGCGGAAGTAATAACGACTGCGCAATTTAACGTAAAATATAATAGTTCCACAAATGATAACGTCACACGGATAACGTCGGTCTTCGAACGAGAACTCATTGAGCGCGTTTAAAATGCTAAATACTGTATTGCGCGATTTTTTTTTCGCGCGAACACGTTATTAGTTATTTTTATTATCCGTTGTGTGTGAATCAAGACGAGCGATGTCGTGCCCGCTCTCGTCATCGCGCGGACGAAACTTCCGAGATGACGGTGCGAAATAACTCGCGGCAGCAAGTTCATTACCGCTGGCGAGTCCGCGCTGTGCACTCCGGCTATTTGCATATCGCGTTGTGATACCTACGCGCTAACATACAGAATCGTAACTGGAGCACGCCGGAATTTAATCATCGCCGCTGCCGAATTTCGCAAATGTTCATCGAAGATTATCGGCATATCATCTCTCTCATTTTTCTTTCTCAATTAAAATCTCGTATTTCTTTGTGCGACAATGTTGTGTCTTTTTGAGCAGACTGTTGTACGTATAATATTTTGTGCGAACATCGAGTGACGATATATTTTTTAATCCGTCAAAATTTTTTGGACAAACGTTCAAGGGGAAATGACGCACAGGGGTGTTTCGCGACTGAATGGAACAGCTCCCCCCGTTTATAAACGGGCGCGTTTTGCCAGCACAATACGGGACCGCGTCCAATATCGTGGCGACTATTATAACGCGATATCCCGCAATGGGGCACTTTCTAAGACGCAGCTGCTGCACGCAATATGTAACACCGTCCCTTGAAGGCGGCACGACAAAAACACAGAATCGCGCAATTTGTCGCGTATTAATACGTTGTTGACGTTGTTGATGTCACTTCTTTGTTTTAAAATAATACTTAAACAATTTTCTGGCACTTTTATTTTGTTTTATATATATGTGTGTTTTAAGAATAACAATAAATATCACTTTTTGCAATTATGCACTTGGGTGGTACGTGCGTTTTTTTCCGCGTCGACATCGGGATGCGACTGCCGTCACGAGTTTATGCAGATTTTATGATCAATAATCAGTGCTCACAGAAGGGGGTCACATTACGCCTATAATGCGAGTCCGTGCATGCATTATCATAATCTTGAAGGTGACTCTATAACGGCGCGCTTATTGCGAATAATCGCGTTAACTGCGTCGTTGCTCTGTTAGCTAATGCTGCTGCTGCTGCTGCTGCTGCTGCTGCTATATTGCTGCGTTGCAGTCTCTGTTATCACACTTCTCACGACATTTCGCAGCCGCGTATAGTCGTCGTAAATCTCGTCGAATGAGAGATCTCGAGAAATTGCCGAAGATTCGATCGTTTTGATAAACGCTCGATTATATTGCGTACACGTGTTTCCTGTACGTGTCGTACTCTTGTAGAAAACCCAAAAAAAAAAATAATAATAATAACACATATATGTCTCTAAAGCACACACACACACACATATTTCTCGCATGTGTGACAATGTATTATATATACATATATATATTTAATTTAATTTAATATGCTAGATTACAATGTAAACATCAATGCAGTTTCCAACATTATTTGTGTGTTTTGTTTCTCGTCACGAACAATGCAAATCGAGAATTTGCTGACGAGATAAATATGCCAAGGTTTTGTGTAAAACAAACCGGCAAAATTCACTCAGAAGAAATAACTAACAATAAAAATATTACACATTTCATGTTCCGGTTTCATAATTAATGAATATTCCGGTATATATAAAGCACGCTAAACTATGCGAATGTTTCATCCGAACGTTTTGCCAGTTTTCTGCTGCTCGGATGCTTCATAACGGACAGAAGTCAGTTTATTACATTTTATTATCACGCAAAGCGATATAATGTATACAGGGTGTCCCGTAATGATTAGTAAACCTTGAAAGGAGTGAAAGAAGGTAGGATTTTGAACTAAAAGTTCCTTTTCCATTTTTGG
>QVOA01002400.1:0-16905 GCA_014825685.1 Pseudomyrmex cubaensis
AAACACACTTTTCCCTCCGCTGCGCGGCGAACGAACGCGGCGCGTTCGCCGCGGATAATGTCATGCGCATGACTTGAATCGCTTCGTGTGTCGGTAATGCATTTTGAATATCCCGGCGTTACGCGTAGAAACCGTATAATGCCGGCGAAATCAAGAAATAAAAAATGATGAAAAAAATAAAATAAAATAAAATAAAAATAAAAAAAGATTCAAGCGAGAACATTTTCACATTCAGCATAAGAATATTATAGAAGTATTTATAAAAGAATACAACAACTACAATTATTACAAAAATCCACACATTGACAATTTTTTTTCATAGTGTGTGAAGGAAAATGTTCGGCGGACAAATTTTTACCTGACAATAGCGGGATAGGAAGAGAGTCGATTTCCGGCGCGCGCTCGAGCGAACGCACACTGAAGGCTGACTGCGAGGTCATCTTTCCCCTTGCTGTGTGGAAACACACGCGACGGGTTTACGTACTTTTATTACGTGACGTGCCTCGCGAGAGAGAGCGACATTGTCTTCTCGGACGGAGAGATGTATCGCGCCGGAAGGATTTTGCTTGCGGCGTCACATTCGTGGCGTGAGAGGAGCAAGAAGAGAAGCTAAGACTTAAGAACGAGAGAAAGAGAGAGAAAGAGAGAGCTCGGTTAGCATTACGGATCACCATAACTTAGCACGGCCGGACAATATGGACAATCAGGCTCCTTCACGCTACGCTGCTCGCCGGGTCCGACTGGTTTCGGGATCCGATTCGACGGGACGAGGTGCGGTCAAGACGTGATCCGCAGCCCGAAGAGGCTGCGACAGTCTCCGTGCCTGCCTTTTGCCGAACCGTTACGGAAACCCAGATTAGTCAGGGGTGGGTCAAAGAGAGAAAGAGAGAGAAGGTTTGAGTTGAAGGGCGCGGGGGAAATTCGAAGTAAATCACGAGAGATCGAATCGTTCGATTTGGCGCGCGAGTGTCGTTGACCTCGGAGGTCAAAAATCTCGGAGTTTAGCAAACCGGATTGGACTTGGTCGAATTCTAAGCACGCTCCGTCACCCGAAGTGAATCGCACTTACTTGGTGCTTCGTTACGTTCGGCGATTCGGCAGTAAACTGCCGCGCGACCGGTTTCGAAACACACGTTTGCCTAGCGTTAAACAAGATCGCGCGGTTTCAATTGTACATACACAGCATTTGCACATAGATATAATTTTTAGATACTAATATAAAAATAGTAGAAAAAAAGCCATTTCCACGAGTCGATTTCAATAGCGACAGAGATTCGATACCAAACAATTTCGCGGAAACACAAATGAAAGAAATACAAAACAGAAATACAATTCGTATTTTCGAAGACGGAGCGGTCGTCACACACCGCGCGATATGACAGATTACACAATTTGCCAAAAACACAGGTGAAAAAGAAAATGTGAAATAGTCTGCGGTCTCTCTTTCTCTGTCTGAGAACTCGGCTCTCTCGCGGCGAGTCGTTATTGTTGAACTCACGCCACGGGAGAAACGCGCGGCGCTTTGAACGCTTAAAAGAGCGATGCGACGTGTAAACGTTAATTATCACGCTCGTACACGCGAGGAGAGCGAGGGACGAGCAATAATTATTTTCGCAGGGCGCCGCGATTAATTCAGGTGGTTGCGGCGAGACCGTGGGGGCGGTCGGTGGACAAGCTTAGCACGCCGCACATCTCTTCCCCTCGTACATAAAAGCAAAACGCGGCCTCGAGCACTCAGCTTAAATATTACGTAGCATCCAGCCCGCGGTATATGTACCTCACTTATGCTTCCTAAATTAATATCTGTTCGCGTCGCCAGATGACTCCGTCGACTTCTTGAACATGCTCTCAACACGCTCACGGCATTAAATTACCGCGCGCTGCTACGTCGCGGATCGATAATCACAATCGTGGTTCTGCAAAAAAAGATCAATTGTTTCGCATCCTTTTAAAGATTAAAAAAAAATAAAAGAGTAAAACTAAAGAAAAAGAATTAAAATAATCGCGTCATCAGCGACGTCAAAGTGAAGTACACGTAAAAAAAAAATGTTGCGCAGCGAGGAACTGGAAAAAACAATCTTGCGCCCGGTAGTTTCCCTCGCCTGATATATACCGGCGATTTAACGAAGTGGTATTTAACGAACGCGCCGCAGAGCAGATTCGGGTCGCAGTTACCTCAAGTTTTTCGCATCCCCTGTGTACATGTAGTTTACCCGTAATCGAGGACACGCTAATTTTATCGTGGTACGCCCAGCTCTCTATCGACTCCCTATATATATATATATACCTCGCATATACACAAAGAGCAAGAGAGCCTCTCTCTCTCTTCCCCGTGTGCTCGGACGTTGCGCAAGCGTTGCCGCATAATTTTATTTATCGCGCGACTGAATATTCATACGGATGTAGGATTTTTCCTTCGCCGCGCGCGGGAAGAAAAACAGTTGGTAGCGTGCTCGGGGAACCCGACGTTTCCTCGGCGGAGAAGAAAGAGCGATACGTGCAATCGCGCGCGGCTAATCGTAGAAAGCGCGGGGCGCGGAATTAAATTGTCTGACTTCATTCGTGATGAATTCGCGATGGTTGGATAAGTCGGTTGGAAAAATGCTCTCCCATTTCCACTCAAGTTGCACACGTCCAACGTGACCGCGCCCGACGCGACAGTAATTAATGGGCCGTCTCGACCGTCGTGATCTGATAACCACGGAAGAAAGATCATTTTCACGCGCTCTTAATTAGTAAAGCGCAATCTCGCAAAGACGTTTCGCATATGTACCGGGAACTTTGCGCCGAATAAATTTCTCCGGAAACCCGACGATTCAACGTGGTGGTTCCGAGAGAGCTCGTAAGCTAAAAACTTGAATAAAACTACGCTTCCAGATCTCATTTAGAGACCCGGCTATCTGTTTCGCCACGCGCGTCATTCGAAAGCAATTCACTCGCCGGCTCGAAAGCTGCCTCGGTTATACAGCAGAAGTATTTCGTTAGTTAACGAAAAAAAAAAAAAAAACGAAGAAAATTCGCTCGCTCGCTCGTTGGAAACTTTCTGTCGGAAGTTTCCAACGCCGAATAGTTGCGATCACGTTTGGCATTTACCGAGTTTCGTTTTGCTGACGAGAAACGACGAGAACCGTGCCGTGTGTGCGCGCGCGCACATTTCGGGCCTGTAATCGTTCCGATAATTAGATCGACCAATCAGCCTGTTCGGCCGTCAAATAGTTTCGCGCTCGTGTCAACGAACTTAAGCCTGATTATCGAGAACGGTGCTATATTACCGGTGCCATAGAGCGGTATGCGTGATGAAGTTTATTAAGCCGGGCTATGTGCCCGGCGCATTTCGTCCGTTCCAGCCGACGATGCTTCGTTTTCGCCATCGACTGCTAATCCGCGGAACTTTAGACGAGCAAATTAACTATCGATCAAGATTGTGTACGAGCGCGCATTGTGCGTCTCGCATTGTGTTTCTCGGTGCGAGAACTTCGACCGAGAATTGCATAAACATACATAAATAACAATTGAAAAGATGTAAACATTAAAATATTTCACACACCTGTAATTACTTTTAAATTGTCACGTGATATAAAATTTACGATGTAAGTAGCGTAACTTGTTACGCTAACATAAACTTTCTTCTAGTTTCTTAATGACATCGTCCCTCCGCTGGCTGATCTCTATAATATCGTCGCGTTTTATCTCGTAACATATGACGTTATGCACGCGAGAAACGTTTTACGAGTCCGCGTGGTGCCAATTTTCTTTTTAGAGAGATTAAGCTCGTTTCGCGTCAAGAGCCACGCCATATATAGTCGCGCGCAACGCTGACTGAGCCTATTTCACGGATCGTTTGTCCGTCTCATTTATTACCACCAGATCGAATTATCTATGAGACGCAGAAGGTGGCCGTGCATCAGCTGGCGTATTAACACGTATCCCCTGTATAATCGGGATACAGCGTACCGCGCGCCGGACACGCGATCGACTTTCAATCCCTCGGATACCGCTGCGCGTTGTCGTCGCGCATCGGCGGCGCAACATTGTATATCTTCATACTTTCCGGGCGCTCATTCCGTGCGATTAAACACGGTCTCGGGAGAGAGCTTGAAGTTTTCGGGGAGCGTTAACTCTCTCTATCTATCTATCCCTCACCTCCACGGGGTCACGGGTACCGCTCAAATTGACGGGGTCGGGAACGAACAATGGTCTAAGACCCACGCTCCGGCGAGCACTAATATAAATGCAAATCAACTGTTACGCACTTCTGAATGTCTCGTAAAACAAACTTGACGCGCACAGGTCAGTGCATGTTGAACGTGAAAGGCCGAAACGATCGCAGAGACTCATCGAAAAGCTCGTGGCAATCTAACGCGAGAGAGAGAGAAAAAGAGAGAGAGAAAGACAGTAACAGCTAGCTCCGGCTACCCTGTCGATCACGGATGCGCTTTTTTCGCGTGTTACTTGCAAATGTATACGTTTAGAATTGCTCACCGACTGTTTTTCTACAGACTAAAAAAAAAAAAAAAAAAAAAAAAAAAATACGCGTTAGCGCGCGAACGCGCGATGTTTTTCGAGAGAAGGAGTTATTCGCCGAATTTCTATGATTTACGAGAGCCGATCTTATGTACCAAAAGTAAGAGTGAAACGCGAAAGTCTCGCGTCTGCTCGTAGATCACATGCGCGCGCACACACACACACACACACACACACACACACACACACACACACACACACACACACACACACACACACACACACACACACACAGCACACACATACACATACGAGAAGCGTGGAAAAAGAAAAAACTAAGAAGAGAGCGAGAGACCGAAAGCTGGATAAAGTGCAAGCTACAAGAAGGAGAGGAAAAAAGTAAGAGTAGGCGAGAGAGCACGTAGGTCGAGTAGGAACGTCAGTTGTTGGAATTGTCTCTCGCAATAAGAAGCTTGTCGGGCTAAAAAGAAAAGTTTGTCGGTTAGGGATGAAATTGTATGGAGCACAGGCGCGTCTATAAAAAAATTTTTCCTTAGCGTTTGTGTCTTCTCTCTGAGTTTTCTCTTCCCTCCGCTTCCTATTTCCATTTCTCCGTCGGTATACCGTCGGTTTGTGTAAACAAGCGGATTTCGGGGCTTAAACGAGATACGTCAAACGGGAGAAGGGTTTCCACCTTTCGAAGGGTCCAAGGAAAGGTTACGCCGCGACTAGACGCATCCTTGAAAGATGTATGGAGTTGAGAGAACGTGAAAGAGAAAGAGATCCGCGCACCGGCATTTTCGTGTGCAAGATTCAACAAACAATGGCCGCCCGAACTTTATTTCTGCAAATTGGTCGTCGTCTGAGAATTTACATCGATCGGTGTTCCGAGCAGAGAGAGAGAGAGAGTTCATGTATTCTTCATCCTTCATTTTTATCTGTCTGTCGAAATATCTCGGTTCGATTTATGCACTTATTTTATTTAATTGATTCATCCTCTTTTCTGACTTGATACAATTACTCATGTAAAGAACCAATACATTGTAAAAATTGTAATTAAAGAGTTTGCTCTTTTATTAAAAAAACAACGGTGAACAAAATCGCACGGCGAAACCTGGTCGTCGACAAATGTGTGCAAATGTTCGCTCACTCGGTCTAATAATCGCGACAATTTTACGGTCAAACTTGGTTACGGCTGTGCCCCCATGCGATGCGTCCAATTACAAACGTCTTCTCACTTCCCCTGAAACGTTAAAGCGCGCGCGACCGAGATGTGTCCGTGTTGCCTTCATTACGAGCCGCAGCGCTTCCTGATGCTCGCATTATCCTAAGCAGGCCGTCGTTAACTTCCCGTGAGAAGCACCCGGTATATACGGAACTCATTGTTTAAGGGGGTTGGATGATGCGACCAGAGAATGCGACCGCGGGCCAACAATATAAGCGAACGTATGCTCCTGGGGATCGGGAGCGGGTCTTCGCGGTGAGATAGTAAACAGTAACGTCTTCTCAGTTTCCACTTGGCAACACCCTCGATTTGCGAGCCCAGGACTCTCAAGGGCGCGTCGGTGCCCGGGCGCACTGCCGCCGCCGTTGCCTTTGCGGTGAACCAAATCCCGTAAACCCTATAAATAATAGCGCGGGTCTCCGTTCTTCCCCCCCTTCCCCCTTTCTCTCTCCTTCTCACGTGCCAGCTGTGGCGTTAGGTTTTGGTCTCGCTCTTTCACCTTCGTTTTTGGCAGGTTGTTTTGTCACTCGATAGCGCCCGTGAATTATGATCGTGATATATATGACGTGGCGGCGAAGAAACTCGGAAAACCCCTTTCCCTTACGGAAATCCTGCATAAACTTCTGCCGGTACAATTAAACCGATCGTTGAAATTCGTTTGCATTCGAAAATACGACGGGGTCATTTGATGTTGGGTCGATGACGCCGCGCGATATTAATGCGGAACAGATCGCTCTTTCCGCTCGGGAAAATTTCAAAAAACGGTCGCGCGGTCGCGTTATAGAACGCGACATTTTTCGCCGCATATGGCGGCGTGGTTTAGCGCGCGCGACATCTGCACCGGCGATACGTTAATGTGTCAAATTGATGGACCCTTTCGTAATTAATAGGTGCGGCTCGTATGCGCGCGAGAAACGGCGGGAAAGAGAGAAAGAGAGAGAGAGAAACAGAGAAAGAGAGAGAACGGGACGAGGTGAGAACCGAGAGAGATTTGCAGCGCGCGGCATGAGCCGATTTAAAACTGGTGACCGGCGGCGAGGAGGGACGTAGGCGTCCGCTAATTGATACGAGTCCATTAATTATTAGATACGTCATTTCCGGCAAGCCGTGTTGCGGCGCGCGCACGTGCTCGTGACAAGAGTTCACGTTCGGTTTCCACGCGAGGGAGAATGTTTCCCTGAGAGGAAGCAGCGCGGAACGTGAGCGAGAGAGGACGTGGCGAGAAACTTACCTATTTCGGTGAGGGTGTAGAAGGACGAACGCGAACGAAAAAGACGGAATCAAAGCGACGAGAAACGAAATGCGCCGAGAGTGGCGCGGACGCGAATACGAGACGTCGAAAGAGAATCCGGCAGATGGAAAAACGCATACGTAAAAAAAAAGAAAAAAAAAATTGCGCGATAAGATTTATTCTTCTGCGCGCGTGTGTGCGTGATTCCGCTTTTAATTAAATCAGTCCGCTCGGAATCTCGCGCCGTTTTTATTCTGTTTCGTCGTTTTGCTTGTCTTCGCGAGTTTAGAGTACTTGTATCTTTCACTCCTGAGTTCATCTCGCTCGCTCAATTGAACTTAACACACAACAATTGTCTTTTAGTTTAAAAAAATATGTAGTGGAGATAATTAATTTAGATTCCGATTTTTTTCACATTTGAAGAGCTGTGAAGTCCAACATGCCGTGACCCGTGACTTTGATTTTTTGCTCAGACGTGGTAAACTCGAAGATAAAAAAAAAAAAAAAAAAACGTGGATTCGTAACCAATGTGCACATATATTGCGCCGGTATAAGAAGCTTATGAAGTTTCCGCCTTCATTTCATTTTCCGCATATCATCGTAGGATTTTCGAGTGTATTCATTCGCCTCTGTCGCCGTCTCTCCGCTACGAGGAGTAGATCGAATCAGAGTCTTGTCTGACGCAGCGCGACGACGACTATTCGAAATTAATTTTTTCTTCCCTGCTTTCGTTTACAGCCTTATTCGTCCGTCACGAAAGAAGCATCTTATTTTCTTTTCTTTCCCTTCTCTCTCTCTCTTTTTTGTTTATCACTTTTTTATGTTTTCTCCTCGCCGGGAATTTCTTCTTTCGGTATCCGTTAACGTGCGACCGAGCAAAACGCACTATCCTGCGCGGTAAGATTGTAAATTTCCTTAAAAAAACCAATCTCCTCTTCGTATTTACGGCTAATGTTTCTCGGAGAGTTGCAATTCTCGCCATGACACGCGAGAGAGAAAAAACGATTCTACAATTTTTCCGGAATTTTACGTCGGTGTCTTCGCTATCAAACCGCGTCACTCGAAAAACTTGAAAGAATATAAACTATTAATATATTTTCGCAATATCGTTTCTTTTAAGTAACGGTGAGTATCGTTGATTAAAGCACGTGGAAGTTGCTTTCACGAGAAATTTAAGTATTCTGAATCGCGGATCTATAAAAATCATGTATGAGATTATAATACACTTTCTAGCGCGCATTCAACCGTATCGTATGTAAAGCGTTATTATTGTTGCCAGTTTATCATTGGTCTCCAGGGCTCCCACCGCTCTCGCGCAAGTCGTGGCTTAAAACTGCATTATACGGTACTTCGCGGCGGTCGTAAAGCGGTCTCTCGTCTCATGAAAGCATAGAATATTAAGCGAGAAGTAAATACGCGGTATGGTTAGACGCGGGTAATAAAGTGATGATGCCATGAAAGTAAGCAGACAATTTATTAATGCCAGTCTCGTCTCTCGAAATTTGATAGGTCTGGCTTAAGTTAGTTTTATTCACTGATTCGCATATTTTCAATTTTATTTGCGCGTATAACAGTTGCAAAATATATATATATATATGCTTGTGTGTGTGTGTGTGTAGAGTCAAGAATCAATTAAGAATAAATAGAAAAAACAATACAAAATAAAATGTAATTATATGTATAATTAAAATTTAATTATATGAAATTAGTTTTATTTTGGATTGGTTTTTCTATTGGTCCTAAATTTTGTTGCGAGTCATCATTTACATATTATTCCTTTTATCATGGAAAACTACATGCAATGACTAAAGACTTATTTTAACACTTATTTAACTCTTCTAAATATCACCTCTCTCCTCACACATCAGCTCGTCGCGACATTCTATTAAAAACTTTCGGTTCAACATGTGCTTTACATCTTTTACGCACAGACGTATCTCTCAAAAGTCTCGGATTCTTTTTAACCCCATTTCTGATCACGCGGGGGACAACACACAGCGTCTAGAATCGAAATGCAATCACGGCGCGGTAGCTGTATCACCGCTGTTATTGCCGCAGAATATGATAAGCACGGGTAGCTATCGGTTTGTGGGTAATGGTAATTACGCAGAGAGCCCCGAGGCAACGAGGGAGAGATGGCAACAATACTCCGCGCTTCGGGTGATGCAGAGCTATTAGCTCCGAATCTGATAGCCATAATTATGCTCGTCTCAGATCTCGTTACGTCTCGACTTGACAATCGTAATTGTTCCCGACGTGGTTAATGAATTGCTGTGGATAACGTCAACTTTATTTGCGCACTTATATAAAGATACCTACCCTACGTAAAGCAGTAACGTGTCTGTCTAAACACATTTATCAAGTCTCTTGTAATGTATTATCCTCTTTCTCTTCGTGCGTCATACACACATGCACACACACACACAAGAATATTATTTTCTCGTATATGTTCTGTCTAATTCGCACATCCGGTCGATTTATTCGGCTCGCTTGTAAACAAATGTTTATTGCGTACTTTAGAAAGAAAGCAACACGCCGCAAATAGAAATAGTAGACATCAGTCATGCGTATTAAATCACGCATCAAACGGTTAAGACTGAGTTAACTTGATTCAAGTTCCAAGTGATACAGGCGACCGATTAGACGGAGAAGCAAGTTTTCCGGTATCGGTCCAATTACCGGCGAAATTACAGTCGAGGCCGAATCTGCCAACTAAGAACGCTTTCCCCCGCGCGCGCGGGCGCGCGTAACACGACTCATATATCTAATCTAGATTATTAATTAAATCTGGCGCATAAAGCTGTTTCAGCTGGCAAACTCCGAAATATATTACCCTGAATCGCTAAATTAATGTGGCCGCAAGTCGATCGCAGGGAGATGTTTCGCCGCGGGAATGATGACGCAACGTCGAAAAATAAAACGCAAGCCTGTAAACGGTAATAAATAATCTAATCACGTTGTAATAGTGTTCTCGTAACGATTATTGCGACGCGAATTCTGAGCGAAATTTACCATATTGCGACAAAAATGTAACAAAAAAAAAAAAAAAAAAAAAAAGCGAGAATTTTATATTTATTTTTGGTATTATATTTTTGAGAGGGTTGATTCGAGTATTATATAAAAATAGTATTACGTATTAAAAAAATAAAATAGTATTACAGAAAAATATTTTATATGCTTAACGTGTGCGTGTGTATAATGAGTGGTCGTGAAATATTGAAAACCGAGAGTGCGTCGACATCTGGTTTGCTGTCGCGAACATAATCGCGTCTCTTTGATAAAAGTCTATATGTATTGGGGATGATATTCACGCGCAGGTTTTACATCGACTTTGAAAAGAACGCGACGGAAAGCTTTATGTGGTGGATGATATTGCAATATAATCTCTCTTTTTTCCACTTCAAGAGTAATTCACGATATGCGATAGAAGATAGACACATTCGTGCTAGCTATTGATTTTTGATGAAGATATCACTTCATCGTACGATCGATAGTAGCTACCTGGTGCGCGCGCGCGTGTCGTCATTTGAAATATTTATTCGCAGATCGTGAAAAAAATTTATAATTTTTCGCGCAAATATCGTACTTTCTATAATAAAAACTAAATTTTTTAATGAGTCTTTTAATGATTTCTCTCGCTAAAACTCTACAACGTGCACAAATGACAATCGTCATAATAAACGTTCTGCTGGAAATTAAAATTAGCCAGACTGATGTAATTGCAGTTAAAAAAAGTCACTCAGGTGGTCACACGCGGCGGCATTGAGTCGAACGAAGACTAATTGAACAAGCACTAGCACAGTTCACTTTTAATCAAAATGGGGATAAGTACAGACGATGCTGTCGCGTTCATTTCGGAGAGACGACGAATAATTTCCCGAAATCGATCACGGTCGATCTGCTTTTTTTTCCCCCCTTCCCGTCGACCCTTGTTATTTCGACAATTCCTTTATTCAAGACGTCCTCGCGCGCAACGCGCGTAGAGAGGATGCGTCCCGCGCGCGTTGCGCTCGCAAGCGCATCCGAGCTCTGTCCCCTTCGATAGAGCGGGTTGACAGAGAGGGTGGCTATTACAATTAGTGGACATTATGATAGGATGGGCAACGTGCAGCGCGCTGCATCAACACCGATGAACTGACCGACCGGTCCAGTCTATCATTGTGGGCCGGCGTGTGCGGCTTTAGCGAACCGTTCCGTTACACCCATCCTCTGTTCCGACCAGTTCCACCGGCGCTTCCACCTATTCCGCCCTCACCCTCCTCCTCTGGTCACCCAGCTTCTCTCTCTCTCTCTCTCGCTCTCCTCTCCTCTCGCCTTGCAACCCCTACGTAATTACAAGCATTCATTTCACACTAAAAGCAGCCAGCACCGGCGTGGCCTGACCGTTCGAAACGAGTCCCGCGCGAGTCGCATTTTCGCTACAGATTGCTACCCATCCACTTTCACCTCCCTCCCCTCCCACCCCTTCGTCCACGTCGTTCGTTTCACAATGGTCCGCTGCAGCCCTTTTCCAAATTTCCACGATTACAGACCATCGCACTCGACCGCGACGAGAGAAATATATCGACGCGAACGTTGAAAGTCAAAGAAAGGATTTTATTACGTTCGGGAAAAAAAACCCCCAAATAGAACGCACACGCGTCGGTATATTAAAGAAACATCAATTGTTATCGCGTGATCCAAGGTGAGATTTATTATCGTGTCATTATTACGGATCGCGCGCACAAGTGTTCGAATTGTTATCAAAACGTGTTTGATGTATTGTTAATATGGTTATCACATAGGCGTTACTTAGATCCGGCTTGATTGAGGTGTACTTTACGATATGGATTTTCCAGTGTGTGTGTAATGATATCCGGTGTGTGTTTAGTCGAATCCGTAGAACGTTATAAACATCAAGTGCGTGTTCTCTTTCGCTTTCATATAAATGACCATGATCGCGATATTACGATTATTGTTCCGTGCGAAAACTCCCGCGAATTATCTCCGGGCAAGATTCTCTTCGAGTCGTTTTATTCAGTTTTTTCTTTTCTTTTTTTTCTTTTTCTCTTCGTACCGCGACGATCAAAGTATCTTTCGTACGTTCCGGCGTCTCGTTCGGCCGTAACGAAAATGGAACGCCGCAAGAAAGTAAAGAATGAGCCAATCTCGCGTATGATCGAACATTTCGATTCGGCGAACGGCGGCATTACGTTCTATACGTTTCTGCTGGATATCTATACGCTTTCTCGCGCGAGGGAGCGGAGCAAGAGAACGAGCGCGGAACAAACGGCGCTCTCGGTGTGGAGAGAGAAGAGAAGAAGAGGTGGATCGGAAGAGAGACACAAGGAGACGAAGACGCTTGTGCTCGCCGAACTTTTTTTGTTCCCCCCGTGAATATCGGACCCAATCAGACACTCCCGGCTCTCCGCTCGCGCGCGAATATAAATGTTCCTTCCCGTCTCGCCTATATAATCATGGGAGTGTGAAATTAACCAACCAATCCTGCAGCCGGCCGCAAAAACCGAATCGGCAATCGGACGTTCTCGAATTTTTGCGGCGCCGGAATTTAAATTTCGGTAACAGCGCACGCCTCACGGTCGGCGAAACTTTTCACGCCGTGCAGGAAAAATTTCACGTTTCGCAGCAGCGCCGCGATTCCGGGAGAAAAGCTTTCTCTTTAGGAAGGCTAAGGAGAATTTTCCGCAAGAGTCGCGGCGCTTCTGCAGAAATTGAAAGACAAATTCAATCAACGCCGATCTTCTGTCGTCGCCGCGTTCGGCGGAACGTTTTAGTATCGTGACGATTTGTGGAACTTTGCTATTGAATATATTATATTCGCAATCATACTCGCACTCCGGTTTAGTGTTTACTCTCTCTATTTTCTCAACAACGAGCACATGTTTTTCAAATAGCGCAGAAGATGTCATGACGGACGGTCTTTTTTTGCATTCCCATCTCTGATTTTCCCTTTCGAACGAGAGAAGCAGCGACAAAGGTGGAGAACGAAGCGTGCGGCGAAATCACGCACGAGAATCTCTCGCGCGAAAATCGGGTTTGGCGCGATGGGGATGTAGTTTATACAACGGCGGGGGATTAAACGAAACGACCGCGCGCGAGGCAGTTTCTGTTTATCGCGTCATATAAATACGGAATTAATTAAAACTGCGAAGTTAATTGAATTTTTATTAACCTTTTTTGCGCGGGGGGAAAGCGGGTGAGAGAGGAGGGAAATGTGGGTGCCGCTTCTCGTTGTCCACCGCCTTCGTTGTCACCGCGGAGGGTCGCGCGCAGTTATATCACCCGGTTACCCTTCTTCACAGCTCCATTCCCGCTAAGTGTAATAGTCGCACGGAAATATTGTTCTTCCGCGGAGAGAGAGAGAAAGAGAGAGAGAGAAACACGCACCGACCACGGCGCTTTCTACCCATTGCGCGCCTATTGTGCACAACCGCGCGCCGCGCCTTTTGATAAAACCACTCCTCCTCGATATTTACGGCGACGATGCGCAAATCCACCGCGAATAAACGGTCGTTACGTTCCTTTAACGTGGGGGATAACCCTGTTGCACACAGTCCGCGATTCGATTGGTAGGCTTACCTCGCGAATCGAAATCGCATTGTCGTTATCGAAAAGGGCGAGATTTGAATTTCAATTTTAAACATTGTCGTTATCTCGAAAGAGGCGAGCTTTGAGTTTCAATTTTAAAAAAAGACGTCGAAGAATATAATATTTGACAAAAAGTTACGGCGTTTGAATTATTCTTTCGTCGACTTGAAAATTTTATTGACTTTTTATCGCCGCGTACGTCGTACGGAGATCTCGTTTACAACTAAAATTTACGGGAACGATATCGTTCGACAAACTTTCTTTGCGCATCTCTCCCCAGACGGCAACCCGTCCGCTGCTCGCGGCGTATCCTCGATTTCGGCAAAATGTCTCTCCCTCCGGAGGGTTCTGCCCGGAGATAGGGGAGATGGGGCGAAAGAGAGGAGAGGAGGTTCGACGCGCGGAAGGAGTACGGGACGCCATTTTTCCACGGCGCCTCATAAGTAAACCTCATAAGTAATCTCGCCGGCGGCGCGTCTTCGATTTGAATTACCCTTCTGTTATTTCTTGCCCGTCGCCGGGCGTTATCAGAAATCCGCTCGCTCGTCGGATTAGCATGTCTGAGGTAGCGACCATCAATTTCAATATCCACTCGATAAATATTCCTTTGGATCCAGACTTCTTTCCTCTACTTACTCCTCACCGATCACCCCCATCGCGCGGAACCGACCTCAACACGTTCCCCTCTCGCGTCTCTCTTGCCCTCCGCGCGCCGTCTGCAGATCCGTGAGATTCGATAGAGCACCGAGCGAGAGACGTACGGCTCGATAGACGGTTGCAGACTGGCTTTAGATAATATCCTCCTTTGCGGAGCCTCAACGGAGACACAGGACTGCAAGGATATTTCGTTTCGAAAGTTCTTGAATATATATATATATATATATATAGAGGTCCGTCACAACAGATAAAGAACTGTTTGTCGTATCGTGTTCAAAGAGATTCGTCGTTTCTTCAAATAAATAATAGTAGAATATAAAAATCTCGTAATTATAAAAAAAAATTATAGTCGAATCAGAAATTGTAATCTAAATTGTAATCTAACTGTAAAGCTTTTGCGGTTAAAATTTATTTATATAATGTTAGATTTTTCGTGATATATTCTTAAATAATACATATACATGGAAAAACATATAAAAAAATATAATATTACGTGATAAAAAAAAATGTATAGAGGTGAGAACTTGAGTCACTTAAGTGACAATCGAGTATGGAAATTCTCGTGTGTGCTCGGATTCAAGTTTGCGCGCCGTGAATCCCCATGCAGAAGTAACTGCGGCGTCATTAATGAGCGAGTTGCTGCAACGGCTCACAGTGAAGCAGCAGGAATAACGAGAAGGCAGGGAGCACGCAATGCAAGTAATACAGTAAATAAATACGGCGTTATATGTTGGCTGCTCACTCGCTTACAGCCGTGGCCCCGTAGCGCCGCCGCTCTGTCGTTATACTCGCTTCGGTGCATGTTCGTTACTGTTGCAACATTCTCGCAAACATTTCCTAATGATATATCCCCGTGATCGTTCTCGAGGATCTGCGCACGTTTGATATCTCTTGCATTTCGCATGATTATTTTCGCAATTTTAGTAGAAAATTTATCGAGAAATCAAATTTTCTTTTGTAACGACAATTTTCTATTGACGTGTATGACACGTGCGTGATCACACTTAAATGTCTTTGCGAAGAATCTACGCTGATTAAATCTACATTGGATTTTGATCTCGACAAAATTGAACGTTCGCTCTGTCTGTATCTCTTTTTTCTCTGCCGGTTTCTCTCGACGAAGAGAGTCTCCTTTGCTACTGATTTTCTCTCTTCCTCTGTTCTGTGATAACTTTGCGGCCGGGCCATAAGTAATGAAGAAATGCTGAAGATTTTTACTTTCGGGAATTGCACGGCGGTGTACCGAAGGTAGGGAAAAAAAAGGAACCGAGAAGAGAGAAGATAAAGACAGATGCCGAAAAGAGCGGCAGAGCAAACTAGAAAAAGAAGAGAGAGGAGAGAGAGAGAGATGGAACTGAGCAGGTAATATTAATAAGTAGAAGGAAAAGTTTTGTGTGATCGACCGACCCGAACGAGTCCGGCACTAGACCACATCACAGGCCGTTTGAACACCGGAAAGCTATTAGCATAATTACAATACTTCCGCTTTAACCGGTTCAACTTTTCGCTTATTTAAGCCGCCGTCATAATATCTTCTACGATAGCCCGAGAGTCCATTACGTTGATGTAACCGAAATGTCGAATCAGTGATATAAACACCGGACTAGATCCACTGCTTCCTCTCATCTCCCCTCGAACTAAAACCGACTAGGCTGTTCTGTGTTTGCGAAAGTGAATTTGAAAGAAAAAAAGAAAGAACACGGTTCGGCCTGGAGGCTTCTCTCTCTCTCTCTCTTTCTCTTTCTCTCTCTCTCTCTCTCTCTTTCTCTCTCTCTCTCTTTCTCTTTCTCAGTTCGAAATCGAGGACAGCAATTATTACAATTACGCGAATAAATATTGGATCGTGTTACATTTCCGCGTTACTCAAGAGGCACGGTAGTGCCTCGCGCCAAGTATATGCGCAAACGAAGTACGCGCGCGCTGCGCGAGGTATCCCGTGCTTCTTATACGCGAGATTTAGCCGAAAGACTTTCCGAGATTTTCCGATCTCAACAAGGACTAAACCGATCGAGTTTGTCCTAGACTCAATCGAAAGTTGAAATCGAAGCACGAAAAAAAGTATTCGCACTTTTTTCCTCTGTGCCTTCACAACGGAGATATCTCGATATGAAGTCCGAAATCGCGAAAAAGTAGCTTCACAGAAATTTTAAGAAACGTGGTCGTCGTCGGACATCGGCGGACTCAGCCACCAGAGTGCATAATGGTTGAGCGTGCTTTTCTTCTTTTCGTCACCATGTGGCGACACTTTTGTGTACAAGTGTACCTCGCGCCAAGTTTTTCGCGCTAATGTAATATATACGTGTGACGTGAATTGGCAGTGAACTGAATATGATTAGAGAATGCACAGAAAAAGATTTAAAAAATGCAAGTCCTTTCAACACTGTTATATGTATTATTCTACAAAGAGAAAACGCTCGTTTTTTTTAAATAAATAACAAAAAATAAAACTCAAATTACGAGCAAAATAGATCGAGTTGAAAAATATTCATTAATAATCTTAGTTAATATATAATGAGCGAAACGCTTCGACATACACAGATGTCTTCATCAGTCGCAATATACAAACAATAAAATATTAAATCAATAAATCGGCTGTTATGAAGTCAATAATTGGCAGTAGTATCTACCTCGTGAAAATTGAAAGGTTTTGCAGTCACAATATCAATAAATAAAAACTGAAAAATTGAATAAGTACACGCACAAAACCGTACAATATATTATATGTCAAAGAATGCTTACA
>QVOA01002416.1:0-31638 GCA_014825685.1 Pseudomyrmex cubaensis
ATATTTTTGTTGCAATAGTACGTAGTACTACTATACTAAGTAGCGTTTTGAGCAGGAATAAGATTTGTCTATGCAAACATCATAATATCTCATATCGATATATATATCGCACATCGATATATGTATATCGCATATCGATATATATCGCATATCGATATATATCGCATATCGATGTATCGATCTTCTTTTTGTTTCTAATTGCCAATTCCAGCAAAGTGTTAAAACGATTTTCGTGTATAAACAATTTTCCGTCTAAAAATTAAATAAAATAGCAATTTTCGTGGTTAATGTACGCAATATTACCGCGAGAATTTTTAAACAACAAACGCTTTTCCGGCCGCAAAACAAGGATCAATAGCAAAGTCAGAGAAGTCGCGCGTATTGACCGCGCTAATTTTATAACTTTTGTAACTTTCATAATTACAAAAATATTTATATGAGCGATTTAACAACGGAGCAAAGTTAAATTGCAGTTAAATTGAAGCTTTTTATTTAAAAAAAAGATAATTTAAAAATACGTATGTTTTTGAGCAAGTTTTCGACTCGCGCCTCTGAAGAAAATAATCTTGAAATGTTGCATCTCTAAGTGATAAAATCTTTAGAATACTGTGTGCGTGTTCGAAAACTAAACAATATTATACTGTTGCTAGTTTCTTTTTCGTATATAAATTATGTGTATCGATTTGTGTACAGAGTGGTTTTCTCGGTTGTATTTTTTCATTTTATGAGACAACGTAATATTCTTGTTTCCTTACAATATGTAAACTGACAAACACTCTATACTTCTGGTACATTCTCGTGTCTTCTCGTGCAATTTTATTCGTGACAATTAGTAAATCCGTCTGTTCCATTTTGCGGAATTGTTGCTGATAACGCGGCGCGCTAGTGACGAAACAAATTTGCTCTTTAACGCGAGACGAATAGTTGCGGCCTGTGAGTACCGAGAATTCAATTACCGGTCCGGACGGTGTGGGTGGGGGAGGGAGAGGCGCACGGCGGCCCCGGAATTCGCGATAAGAGACGTGCACGAAGAGACACACAGAGAAAGAGCGTTCTCTTCCCAAGCCGGGCGTCAGAGAGACAGATACGAATACAGGTAGATTGCATATCTACATTCACCTGCAGAGGGAGTCTGGCCAGACTGGCGCTTGATAAGCGGTCGTCGCGCGATAAGAGCCGAGCAACGCGCGAGGGTAACGCACTCGCTTCTATACGCGCCGCACTATAGGGCGGTATACGTTCGGCAGTGGCGGTAAATACTTTCGCAAAGGTGCCACGTGCAGCGCGCACCGACTTGCATATTTGCGCGATAAGCCGAAAGGGGATTTCCACAATTTGCTCAATAACTGGGAGCGGCGTTGTTATCACGTAACAGATTTTTCCACAGGTAATTCCTCATTGTCGATGATGCATCGTAATCATGAAATAACTAAAGAGTTATAGTGCTGGGTCATTGCTCCTGGAACTTTATAAAGGATAAGACAAATTTATCTAAAATTTAATGGACTCTTGCGTAATCTCGACGACGACGGCGCGTGTGATAATATCCCGGGAAACCGGTCAAGTGAGTAAATATATTTGAACATGTTAACACATTGAGACATACATTTAAGAAAATTCGTCAACTTGTCGGCAAACCGACTGAATATATGTGCCAGATATTATTGAGCGTTTTAAACTTTCACCTGCTTTCGTTTTCGTTTCGAAGCAGAATCGAATCGAATCGCGCTACGCGATATCTCGTTGACGAGCAACAATTCGTTTTCATACGTCTTTTATGAAGAAAATTTCCAGGGTCCAAGGCCCTGTAAAAGAAGGGGGAGGGGGCGAACGAGGCCGGCGAAAGGATGAAACCCGATGTCGTCGCAGTGAAATGCGTTCCGACGGCACACATATGTATACATGTATGTGTAATACCCACGGTCGGGTAGCGAGCGTGGGTGTAGATGCGGCGAGATTAAGCCCGGGGCTCTCTCGGAGAGTCGCGTGGCTTGCTCCCCTCCCGTACCCCGCCGGTCCCCCTACCAATCCCGGGGCTCTTTTTCTCTCTCTTTCTTCCCGCTTCTCGCCTCACCTCCTCCTTGCGAGATGGTGCCCACCGTCTCGCGAGCATAAAATACAGGCAGGAATTTTAATAAGCCTGCCATTGTGCCGCGCGCGCGGTACCCTGGTTCCCACAGACGATTTCGACCACTCGCTTATAAGACCACTCGCGTTTCGGGTGTAAACGGGACTTTACGGTACGCTGCGGTGTGCCACCCGCGGCTTTTACTCGCGCCCAGCGAGTTAGTTAGATCGTCGCGGAATTTTACGACGAGTCGGAAATTCCAACACCGCGCGTGCCCAAATTTTCCCGACAGTTGAGTTTTACACTCGTAAGAATCTTTTTTTTTTTTTTTTGAAACAAAGATTCTTATTCATTTTGAATTTGTTTTCTTACATTTCCTCTTTTCTTGAAATATATTTTTTTCCTAAAGTTTCAAGTAGAAAGTTGAAAAAAAAAATAGTTCGTTTTTTTTACCGTGCAACGCGCTTCTGTCCGACCTGCGACGCGCACGTACTACTGAAGATTACAAATACAATAAGATTGGAAAACTCTTGAAAATCTTTCAAATGTACTGTGTGTCGAGCATCTAGATGATAATATGTATTCGTGCGACATGACTGCTAATAAAAAAAAAAGAGAAACTGTACGCAGGTCGGTCGTACTTGAATCTTCTTGTTAACACGGAGCATTAATGCGAAGCTGGTTTTGATGAGGAAAGCGGTATGCCATTCAGGAAATGCCGGAATGCCGGCTGTGGCGCCAGGACCGTGCATCGGCATACGACGAACCGCAAATCAATTTGCACGTTTCCCTCTCTCCTGTCCGCGCCACTTGCCGCACACACCACATCCGGCAACGTTCTCGCAAGATTGAAACCGTCTATTTCGGGACGAAACTGCCGCCTCGTCCTGTCATCTCAATCGCGATGACGGGGGTCAATAGAATGCGGCAGCGCGCCACGTACGTCAAGAGAATCGGCTTTGTTGTTTCCTAGAATCGCGCGGCTCGCGCTCGTAAAAGGAACAGTGTTGATTCTGTTAGAACGTTAGTTAGCACCTGACGTCTATCTGTCGTGAAAAATTATATACACACGAAGTTCCGCAACAAGTGACGAAATCGAGGAATTTGTCTCTTCCCCTCCCTTGCTTGCGACTGTTATTAAGTCGATGACGTTTATCATTTACGTCATGCGGAAATTTACGTGAAATAAAAATCCGCACGTTAAGAACTTAAATTTAACAGCAGAGAAAAAATATATTCAGCCGCGCAAGCCGACTTCGCATAAGTATGTGTGCACACGTATACCACTTTGCAACACACACTCGCTCTGTACACATGTATCTTTACTTTTAATTATTTATATCAGCTCTTACATCCAATTATCGTTATGTATCGTGTTACACGATTAGTAAACAGGCGGCAAGCCGGTAATCGATTTCCTCCCCCCGACGATTGTGATTTACGAAAACGAGATCGGGAACGGTAGGGGGTGGTCTACGTGGTGGACGTGGCCGTGGGGCTTCTGGAATCCGATGCCGAAACGGCCGAAAGAGGCCGAAACAGTCCATCGATCTCTACTCGTCGGTGCACGAATCAGCGGGGACAGTAGCGATCGGTAAGAGAGATCGTTGCGGGAAAGCGAATCTGGGAGACTGCGCGAGAGCGAGAGAGAGGTGGGAAGAACTCGAATGATTAACCTGTGGCGCCGTGTAAGATCGTAAAGTCCCCGGAGCCGTGATGGGGCCCCGTTCGCTTGGGCGCGCGGCTTCATATCTTCGCCCCGACGATTTGCGGGGGCCTTTGTTTCGGGACGTAATTGGCTTGCCGTTTCGGATGAGAGCTACTGCCGGAGTGTATCGTATTAACGGCAATAATTACAAATCACTGGACGAAGCGGAGGAATCGGGCGAGGCGGTTTATGTGGCGGTTGTACGATATCGCATGCGCAAAAATGTATCGTATGAGAAAAGATAAATCGTTAATTATTGTCCGAGTAGAAATTTTAATTAAAAATGTTAACAGTTAGCATATAGAAACGCGCGCGCGCTCTTGTGTGAAACTATGCATACGCTATGTCTAGTTTAATAAAGACACTCTTTTCGTGTACACGTGTACAAGCACGCAATGACAGCGGTAATGGTTCTCGCTGTAATAAACCTCGGTGGTAAGATATGTACATTATTCAAGAAGGAAGAAGTATTACCGGTAGAGATAGGAAAAATGAATAATCGCGCGCGCGTCCGTGTTCGCCAATTCCGCGCCGGGAATGTCTGAGAAATTAGCTGCGATAGTAGAGAAACATCGCGAGGAAACATTGCTTGTATCTGTATCTGCGTAACATATTTCAGCGGTTTTAATCACTTTACGTCTATTAAGCGCAATAACGAAATTAACCGCTTCGCTTAAATATATTGTGGAGACATATACTCGTACATTTGCGGAGAAATAGCTGCATTATTCTTAACACGCGTTCTCTCCTCCTTTCTGACTCGTTACAAGACAGTGGGACGTAAATTCGGCGGATTACAACAATAAGAAAATATTTTATAATTGTTTAGCGCGTCTTTCAATTAACACCCGTAGCGCCCAGTTACAACTGGTATCTTCGGCAAGGCACAAATTCCTTACCGGTTCGGCGAGACATAATTTGTCCCGCGTCATAAATTACCCGTGAGACTCTCGGTCGTCGTTGTAATACGCGCGTATGTGAGATCTCGCCTTATAAGGGCGGCTGGTATTTTTTTTTATTTTTTATTTTTTTTTTTTTCTTTATTTCCGCGTCTCTTAAAACTTTATCGTTGTCCGATGGCGCCACCGTGTTGTGTCGCGATACGCGTAAACATTTTTGTCTTCTTTAATCTTGATATTTATACACGATTGTTAAAACTGCGAACACAATCGTAAATATTCAATCAAGCAAGCTATTGCGGTATACAACAACGCCGAATTATTATTGCAAAAGAGAGAAAGATAATACTCGGATTACACAATTGAAGTTTTTATCTTATAGAATTCACAATTCTATATACAAAGTTTCGCGCACGCGCGCGCGTGCATTCTCTCGGTCGGAAGAAAAACAGCAATGATACCACATATGTCTTCGCGCCGAATCGGTCTTAGGGTTTCTTCCAATTATTTCGCTTGTTTTCTCGAAACCCACATGACTCTTGTCGCCTGCAAAGAGGAACACGGCCTACGGTGTTATGTTCGCCGGACGATCGCGGGATGATAAAAACTTGCCACAATGGTCGTGTATTTCTTCGTCCTCAAAAGACGTCGCGGGGCGACAACGGTTGCTGTTACATTTCATTTACGCCGACATCAAGTAGTATATTACGTAATGTTTGCGGCAACGCGCGCGTACGAGATAAATGTATCAGCTGAACGAAGGATATAAATGCGATATCTGAGGTCACGATCTGAAATCGAGCACGTTCTGTGACGAATATCGTTCAACGAACATTCCGGCCGGAATAGCGCGAACGATTTCTCGATTATGAGGAGAGACGAAGGAAACGAAACGATTTTTGTCTCATCGTGACAAATGCGGTCTGTTTGCATCGACGTGTTTTACCGGCAGAGAAAGAGGGGAATTGATTAAACGCTTTTTACGTGTTAAGTTCTTGGCGACGTGTGATTTTTTTCGGCATCGGTATAATTATATTTATGAGACGGTCACGCAGACCGTCCGATCTCCCACTACTAACAGGCAACAAGCGTTACATCTCGGAACACACATCACGATCTTGCCTCAAATCTCGATGTATCAATGTGTACCAATTCAATCGTTCTATCGTCTAAGACGCCACCTTCCCACGCGCATGGTCGTCCACACCACATCGTGGACGCATGTCGCGCTTGTTTTATCGCTCGGCATTATTTTATAACAAGCGACACACGTGACAGAGTTGCGTCCTCATAATGCCTACGCCAAGAGAAACGGGAAAAAAATCGTTTGAGAACACGCGATCTTGCGGCAATACCAATTTCCTCGTTTATTGTGCGGTCGTCCGAGTTTACACCGCACACCGTGATATAAATTTTTACTTACCTTCAATCAACTATATATATGTATATATATGATTAGCAACGCGCAACTTTATGCATATTATTGCGCATTAATGAAACGAATTTTTATGTGAAAGTTCACATAAATTGAGACTTTCGTTGAAAAGTCGAGAAGAAAGAGATATATAATACGAAACTTCACTGATGTCGAGATACCGAGCATGTGTGTTTTCTCTCGGCGCGCTCGGAGGTTTCTCCGTTAGACAATTCTTTGGAGGAACAAACTCTCGCGGCAGCAGCAGGCACTGGATGGACAGAGTGTCGAGCGCAAACGAAAGTGTCGTCATATTACTCCGAGGTGGTCATTACCAAATTTGGCATAACGAAGTCCAGAGGACGAGACAAATCTCGAAAATGTGTGATATTACTTCACGAGTGTTATTTCAAGTTATAGTAATTTAAAAAAAATACGTGAGAAATTACATCGTTCGGAGATTTATTAATTTATCGATAAAAACCAATATGTGTGTTTTAATCGATAGTACAAAAATATACTTCGCGCACTTTGTGCGTGCGAATAATTGCTTATCAACAATGGAATGCTATCAACATTGTGCGCTATCTTCTGTAAATATTCTGCGTGATCCTTATTGATTAGATTCTGCAAGTCACACGTGTTGGTGTGTGTTGATTGATCTTAGCAACATTGTTTTTCTCCGAAGGAATGTTTCTTCGTGATATGATTTATAAAACGCCCGATATTGTTGCAACGTTCCTCATTTTAACGAACGCAATAATATGAACGCGTCGCGTGAATTCAGGATGTAAGGAAGTAATCTCGTACTCGAAGGTCCCTCTCTCCCGAGCCCGATGGCGGAAGCTAACGCGTTTCCGAGAATATATTAATAAATTCCGTCCGTTAATTTTATCACGGTTGCAACAGCAGCAATAACAATTTTAATTGGTGACAACAGCGCAATTTCGGATTACGTCGTAAAGGCGACTTACGAGCCATTTGAGACCTGCCGTCGATTAATGTGGGAGTTCGTCCCCCTCTCGAGATGGAGTCATGCTGGCGCTAATTTACCGTTGTGTTTGAACGTACTATTAGACACGTGCGTGAAGTACTCGGAATTCACGTTCCAGCCGGCCCACACCTCCGGCGGCGCACGTGAAACGTGTGCACGGACACTTGAACCTCGAACCCTGAACCCCTCCGCTCGTCGTCGTATGTACACGCATAAGCGGAATCTATACCGTGCTCGTTAAGTCTGTCATTACCTGCTATTCGCGCGAAGAAGAGATTTCTCCGTATTGTAAATTATTATTGGAATGTCGCCGTGTGTGTGTGTCGCGGCAAACCGTATTCATATACACTATTTTCATTCCGACTCACGTAACAATTCGCAATTCTCGCGGAATCGCGCCGTAACGCATATCGCGAATATAATATTTCTTACGTCTTGCGCGGCAAGTGTTGTGAAAATGTGATCTCGTAACTTAAATCGTCGAAACGAAAATTTCGTCGTTAGCTTTCGATAAATCGTCTCCCGATTGTTCTTTTCGGTTCTCTCAAGTTAATGTCCTGTTTTGAGGAGACACGCTTCCGAGATATTTCGAGGAACAGAAGAAGACAACCGTTTTGGAGGTAATCGATTTCTGATTTTCAAAGTAGTAAAAGATTAATTTAAGTAAGGATGTGGTTTAATATAATTATACCTTTTTTCCGATTTCTTTCCTTTGTTCAAGAAGCTTAACTCTAAAAAGAGTCGCGATTGCCACAGAACTCACCTACGAGAACTATGTGTGCGACCGGACCGCACACACTACCTACGTACTGGTTCTCGCATCCGAAACGGATGCTTTGTTTCGGATTAAGGTGCCGCCCGAGTGTTGCATTTCCCCGTTGCGCGACGGGGTACGTATATAATCACTCTGTAACGTAAAACCAAATTAGCGCGGATCCCAAGTCCGCTCGCTCGCTGCCGAGTCGCTCGGATACGTTTACATCAGTGTGTTTACGGCACGGACCGGCTTCTCTCGTTAATATTCCGCGATTCCTCATCATATTTTCTGAAGGGACATGTCCCGAAAACGTGCGGGGGCCATCGATGCGGTGTTCCTTCACAATCATTCGGCGATTTTACGATCCCGCAGCGTTGTGTCTCGGCGCGATAATAATATTATACCGGAACTTCATCGTTTTCTAATGTAAAACACAGCATTGTCATTTTACGGTCGATACGTACTGTAAGGAATAGCCGATGAGCGTATGTTTGATCGCGGATTACTCACAGCCTGTAATCTGATTTTTAATCTGTTGACGGTATTTCAGGAATATCGGGATCACTCGCGAATAATGAAACGTTGTATTAAAATTAAACAATTAAATAACTGGTTTATTATTACAAGAAAGAAGTATTATAAGAACTAATAAACATGTGATAATCTCTAAGTATTTGCGTGCGGCGCGATCTATTATTACACGGAGCTCGAAAAGCTGTTGATGTTTTTTGCTGCTGCTGCTGCTATTGCTTTTGCTCGACTCTCAGCTGATCGAACCTCGGCTTCGAAGAAACCTCGCATGTCGGTTTCACGAAAACATGCTCGCTTACCTGGAAACAGCTGATTCGCTGTCTACGAGTACATGTGTTGTTTGAGCCGCAACGTACTTTTAACAATACAATAAATCCGCTTCTGATTCGAAGCTGTTATTTCGAATTTCAACTGAAAATAGTTTACAGTACGTTGTCGTACGCTCATCTCGTCTCGCGTCTCGTGTCGCCTTGACACGTGAGGCCACTTGAAAAAGACACGGAAACGTCGGCAGAACGGGTTTACGACCGTGTCATTATTTCGTTTAATGATCTTCCAAAAAATCTGATCTTCAGATTGATCTTTTATACTCAGATGTTATCAAGAGAGATGATTTGTTCGTTATCGCTGCATATTAATGTATAGAGTCTTTAACGAGATGTAACGCAAAAGATTCTCTATCCAAAAAATGCTAAAAGTTCTTCAGATTCTTGTTCCAAAAAATAACAGTCTTGTTACATGATATTACATGATAAAAAAATAAAAATAAACATATTTAACAAAATAAGGCCCGCACGCGTCTCTCTGTTCGTTTATCATTAAATAATGTAAGTTTACGTAATTGGAAGTAAGAGCGACTGACATCTAACATGAGAGTTACATACTGTCGACCAAGATAAAATTATCTACATTTATCTACAGTATATACGATAAGATGCTTGAGCAGGTATCTCCATTACCGATGCACAGCATCTAACACAGATATTCGAGAACTTGTATTCTCTCTACTCTCTACTATAACACATAGATGGAACTTTATGTTACTTCTACAACAGAATATATTGCGTCATTAATTATTTTTATCTGTACCAAAATATATCATAATATAATGTTACATTGAAAGAAAAGATATAAAATAGTAATTTTATGTGAAATAAAAAGATATAGCATTGAGCATTTTTAAAGAAAACTACAGTAAGTTTTAAAAATCAATACTATAATAAAGAATATTTTATCTTATTATCTTATTATTATTTTACTATTATATTATTTTCTATTCTAATCTATATTTGACTGTATAGTATTAACTGTATAGTAAATAAAATATAGAAATTCTACTCATTAAAATAGTTTGTATTCTAACATGACTTGTAAAACTCAGAAAGTGTAATAATGTAATTAATTTCAAAAGTGCTTAACAACAAAGTGCTTTCCTTAAATTTTGCAACAACACATATAACTACAATGTTATTTATTCACAAATTATTTGCGAAAAAAAATTTTGCCAGGTGTGGGGTTCGAACCCACGCTCCCAGACGGGAACCAGAACTTAAGTCTGGCGCCTTAGACCGCTCGGCCAACCTAGCTTGGTAGTAGCGTGATTCTTCATTGCACTACTAGAAATGACTTTAATAATAATGAAAAATTAATGAATCATTTTATATAATGTATCTGTTTCTATTAACATCTAATTGTGCAGTTTCATATTTTTGTTTGTATATCTTTAGTAGAATAGATTTTACATTCACAAAAAATATATATATATATTTGTATAGTACAAATTATAGTGTACAAATATATTAGTTACCATATTCATATTGCATGCCACGACACACTAATCAAATAAAACGATTTGGTAAACACTTTATACATACATTTTATACTACATATATAAATGTAATAATATAATAATAATTTTCTACACTTTATCGATTAAGTATGTAAAATAAAAAGCGTAATAAATTATTCTTGCAATGTATGTTTCGAAAGATGAACAAAACATATTAAAAATAATAGATCGCTTGTTGACGAGAGTTTTTATTCTGACTAGCGAAATTCGATACTGTTGAACGAAGAGATTACCGGTAATAAGCAGATGGTAATATTCTTTCGCATTACCGGGAATACAATAGACTTGCAACGTCGTAGAATCCAGAAAGAGCAAACAGAATACGAATGAAGCCGACTCGTTGCAAGAGTAGATCTTATCGCGATGAACTGTCAGGGGTGGATCACCGGATTGCTCTTATCCCAGCTTGCCCGAATGTTCATCCCCTTTGACACGCAACCCGAGCTCGGTCTCGATAACATAATAATAATAATATAAAAAGAAGCGCATGGTGATGCTGTGATAAACAGCGGTAGTTTCACAACAACGACGGAAACGTGACCAAAGCGTTTGTTACTTTATTATAGAAATATAATTTATAAATATAATTTATAAAATAAATTTATAAATTAAAATATTATTAAATTAAAATATCTGTTTGTACATTTTTCTAAAAGATCTCTTTTAAATGAATCACAATTAAATTAACGACATGTAAGTATTTTGTGATAATAGACTGGGAAAAAATAACTTTATTTTGTGTTTTATATAATATGCTTTTTTAAATAATAGTAAGTAAATTTTACGTTTAATGTATAAAAAAACGTTTTGTGTGGGACACACAAAATAATTAATTATGTACCGGAAAATTATATATGTTATGCGCGTTATTGTAACATGGTGGCCGCGTGCAAGTGAAAATCGATACCCTCTATGGGAAGCCAAAGAAACCAGTATTTGAAGAAAAACGATTTTGTATTGTACCCATGTTGTAACGTTTGCAATATGCGGCACGCGTCACCCCTGCCACACGCGCACGTGCCAGCCAATCTAAATCTAATAACACAAACAGCCTCACAATAACGTGCATCATACACGCCATCGTTTGGCGGCGGGCGGTAATGGGACACCATGTGAACTAATCGCTCTGGAGTGGTCCTTCAGATCCTGTTTCGCTATTTGTTGATCTCGGCCTGACAGTCTCTCGGGACGTGCCAAGCTCCCAGCTGAGTTTGACGAAATCAACATATTATGCAAAATCTTTTCTCTCCATTCTGTTGTAAATTTTTTTACGATTACTCATTTAGCAATTATTGCATGGACAGTTGCGCTAATTGCATTACTAATGTAAATAATTTTATAGTATTAATATAAATTTTCACACATGAAAAAGTATACGTGCAAACTACAGTGCTATAATTTATAAAATTAAAACTTGGAAATTTTTTTAAATTAATTGTAAATTATATTGACAGTACGATTTAAATTAAAATGATATATATTTAATACTTACTACTGCATGCCGATTAATTACGGTTGCGCTAAAGTTAAAGGCAATGAGATCAAAGGGTGGGACATAAAATAGAAATTCCCTTCTATCATCAAGAGATTTAATTCTCAAAAAGTAAGTTTAATTTATTTTAATATACACCGACGAGTGTTTCCATACGCGCGAGTGTGCGTTACGTGTCTTCACGTGCGTACAAGAACAACGCGTCTCGTAAAAGATGACGTGACATGTGTGATTGAACCAAGATTACAATCAATATGTATATAATATATATATATATGCATATATATATCGACATATATATATGTATATAATCAACATCACAAGAATCACAGAGCGCTCGGCTCCGGGACAAAGAATGCACTTCACTAGAAGAAAAGTACATACCAAGTCGTGATATGCAAAAAGGAACTCTTCATAATGTAATAATATTAATAATAATAATAACTTTTAACATTTCCGTGTTTTATTCTTTTGACAAACGATACGATCTACGCTCGTAAACTGCTGCAAAACTTTTTCGGACTACCTTTGGGTATTTCGATCTCTGATACATGCTTCGTATACTTTCGTGAGTTGTATGAGAGTTTTGTTTCGGGCCGGTTTTATCAAACGATCCAAATCAACTATATGAGTTTTTATACAGTTTTTGCGTTCGATCCAACTTTTTAACGTTTTTTCTTTTTTTTTTTTTTTTTTTGTCAGCTTGATTTCGCTCCCGGATACTGGTCGTTTATCTCTTCCTGCTTCAAAGCGAATGGAATGGAACGGATTGCAACAAATTCGATTGTGTTTCGTTCACGAAATAGATTACGGAGACTTAAATTCCCGTGCGTTCCCGCTGCGCGAGCTGAGTTTTATATACGTTAAAAAATTGGATGGCGCCGATATCATAATACGGATGTGTGTGCTAAGGACGCTCTCTTCTACGGTTTATATTTACACCTATTTATAATAATTTTCACTCTAGAATGACATTAGAATTGCCATTTCGTTGGATTTCCTGGAAATAATTTTTTTTTCTTTTTGTACATCATCGCAACAATATTTACAAGTATTTTACAAATTACAAGTTACACGAGTGTGTTGTATTACGCTAACTAATCGATAATTGGTTAGTCATTAATTGTAAGGGGGGGTAGGAAGTTAAAATTTCGAAGTCGAAAATGCTCTCTAAAACTATGGTATCTTTAATTCACTGATAAGCGATATGTCCGTCGAGTGGTGTCAGTTCCTTCAATCGTGTTTCTTTCGCGTCAGCGCGGTGTGAATCATATAAAATATTAGATGACATCTCTCAAAACTGTTTCGCTCGGTTCATGCGATCGACTCTCAAATTTACAATTCACTAGACTTTGTTTTTGTTTAAACAATTTAGGACTTAAAATATTACGCGACAGACATTGTTCACGAATAACGTCAAATACAGAGAGATTACAATATGATACAATATTAAACATAAAAATTGTTCAAAATGTGGTTTCAACGAAAAAGTTAAGCATCACAAGTACTGTTTTCATTATCAGATTAATTCAGGTCATCGTGTGACCGAGCTACTATAATATTCGTAGAAAGACACCTTCTCGTTGTTCGATATGTATAATTTCTTAACTAGTGCGGTCATCGGTGATCGGTGCAAGACACATGTTGTCATAGATTTCTGCACTGATTTGCCTGGTTCCTTACAAACTTACTAACTTCAACTCCGACGAGAAATAATGATGTGACGCCACACGCAGGTCTTGCTTTTTCTCTTTTTGTCGTCAAGGGAGTGAAAGAGAAAAAGTAATACGAGCAAAGTAATGCGAACGACAAGAAGCGAGTTCCCGAAGACAATGTGTGAACGTTGTTGCCGATAATTACACTTAGATTTTTATCGATATAGTATATATAATTAAATTTAAAAAAAGTATATATAATATTAAATTATATATATAATTTTTTTTATTTGGGTAATTATCCGGTCGCAAGAATTCGCTAGATCGTACAATGTCTTCGCGAAGGCCATGTTCCGTTTACACCTTCGTCGGAGTTTACATCTCGTAACACTATTTGCCGTTTGACGAGAGCAGCGGACTGGCGGCGGCTGAATATCCTTGGCTGCAGGTGGGCAACATAAATGGATTCATGTTGAAGGGCGATCCGACCACTTCTCCTAGTCCTGCAACATACCAACTGTCGGTTATACGTTAGTATAACGTGTGTGCGCTATTACTTAAAAGCTACGGCACAATTAAACAGTAAGAAATAAAAAGCGAAACAAGCACACATCATAATTAGTCACGATAACAAAACTAAAGAAATATTTCGATAAAAATTAATTTATATAATAAAATATTTAATATATCGTATTTGTAAAGATAAAAAAATATTGAATTTCTCATTTTATACGAAAATGTGCATATAATTTTGTTATACTGTTTAATTCTATGTATTTGACACGTTCAACTCTCGAACTAAAGTGTAGTTGCACAATCGATAGCGAGAACTCGTAAACTTCTTCTGTAGACAAATATGGTAGGAAAATGGACGGTGAGATGTGACAGGAAAAAAACCGACAAAATTGATTAAAAACCGGGAAAATATGTCTTCTGCAATTAAGTAAATACATATTGTCATCGCGTCGTAGGCGAGCGTACGTACATTCTCAAATGCCGTCTCTCATAATTCTTTAATCACAGTGCATAGGGTGATGGTGGTGGTGATGATGGTGTTGGTGGTGGACGGTTAGCGGTTACTGGGCGGCTGTGGCGAGGTGGTGCTGTGTGGACCAGTGCGGTGGGACTGAGGTGGTCGGTGGTCGTACTACGGGGGCGAACGCACTCCCGTCTCCGGACGTATAGAATATGCCGTATTGTTCGTGCGCTAAAACGAAAATTCACCATAAGGGAAAATCATAAGTGCGTGCATCGAAAAGTGACATCAGAAGAAGCGCATGCTTGTTGGATATACGTGGGCTCACACGTGTGCTAGGTTCGCTTTGATTTGTGCCGAATACGAACACTCGATTGCACAAACTATGTATATAAAATTTATGTGTTACATAATATTTAATAAAATAATCTGCCGTTAATATTGCACCGTTTTCACAATATCGATAATTTATTTACAATATAGGTAATTATGTTTGAGTTTATTTAATTTAGTCTTTCATTTTGCAAAACGTGTATCGTTTTTCGACACAACTTGGATTTTGCGGATATCAGGTAGAAAGAAGGAGAAAATATTGTAAGAGACTTACGCGTGGTGTAGAGAGTCGGACTGCTGGTGTACGGATTGGCGACGGAATAACTTCCGTTAGTACTGTGACTGTGTGGCGTGCTCGCGGAACTACCACAATAACCACCGCCGGTTACGACGCCACGTGGACTTGCGCTGCTACTTTGTCTGTAAGCATCGGCACTGCCGCCGACGTTACCACCGACACTTCCGTCACCGCTGCCGCCGCTGGTTCCACCGCCAGCAGTAGCTCCTGTTGTCACAGAACTACCGTCTAAAAATAGAAACCTGCCCGTCAGACGAACTCGTCAGTATATGATTGCTTGGTCGTGAGTAGTTGCCTAGTTAATAAACTTAACTCGGACATTATCGCTACTACCAACACCATTTGCGAAAAGATTTTTCCCCAACACAGTTCCGTAGCTATGTATCATATATATACGTACCGTCCGTCCACTTCGCTGCACTACCGTTTTCCTGCACCGTCACCGCGAGTTGACCCGTGTACGAGTTAAACGCCGTTGCCGAACTAGATGTGGGAGGCGCGGGTGCGTGCACCGAACCCGGACTCCTGGGCGCCCCCGTAATTCCCATGTTTCCGCTCTTAGGCATACTATAAAGGGCTTCCGCTAAGTCCGCCGCTCTCTTCAATACTATCTCCTTTGGAAGCTTTTCGGGGTCACCCGGGTGCCGCGGAACAAGCTTCTGTAACCTTTGGAAGCCGTAGTCGATCGTGGGTTCGTTTACCGCTGAAAAAGTCAGCAAAGGTTCGTTTGTTTTTACCACATTGCTCAAATAATTCAAATTGTTGTTTGCAACAGTAATTGTATGCGTAAAATTTTAGTGTAATTAAATTTTAGTTTTTTTTTTTTTTTTTTTTTTTAAACAAATCTACCAGGCTGTCCTTTGCAGAATTGCTTGCTCTTGTAATGTAACGTGACCTCAACAACGCCAGGTATTTGCCGTGCTGGTGACTGAACTTTGATCGCGTGTGGAGTGATAAACTGTGCAATCAATAAAAATAAACACTTTCGTATTTGTCGTCAAACAAATTAATTATAATTTGAAAATATTGAATTTAGAATTTTCTGCGAATTACTGACCTCACTCCAAACTAACATCGTTCCGAAAACAACTTGCAATCCGTCGAAGAAGTTTTCACCGATGATTATGACGGTGGATCCACCCGACGTCCAGCCTTCATTAGGCGATATCGCTTTTATGCACGGTGTTTGAAGAGGTAGTGGCGGATACAAGCCTAAGTTCATAACATAAAAATAATACCATATTTATTGAGTATTTACTTTATTTACTTAGTACATAATTGTTTAATAATCATTTTATCAGATTAAATTTTACCGGGTTACATTCATGATTAATGAAACAAACAAATTACGCGCTAAGAATTAGATAGAACCAAGTGGTATCTTGAAAATAACTTTCCGAGTGACGAGAAAGAGGGATAGAGGATATGGAAAATTATCTGAATATTCTGTTTATTCGGTTGAGGCCGAGTGGCAGATATATTTTCCGGCGTGGCAGGTAAGTTTTCGAGGTCGTGGGGAGTTTGTGAAAGTGGAAAAGAGGCGGAAAATGAAAGAGAAACTATGAAGAAGAACAGAAGAGAATGAGACACGGCAAGAGAGAGAGAAAGAGAAAGAGAGAGAGAGAAAGAGAGAATACGAGGAAGAGGGCTGGAGAGCTCGGAGAAGGGTTGTAACAAGAAGGAAGGGGAAGGGGGCGATCGGGGCCGCCGGTGTCTCTGCTTGGAATTTATAACCCAATGATATCATTTTGTACCCCGGCAAAGCCAAGCCACCCCCGGCACCTACCCTGGGCGAAGCGGAGCCACGGCAGAGTGGCTGACATCATGGTATATTGCTCCCAGTGATGCTCAAACACTTTCTACTTCGAGTTTACGTGCTGTCATACCGATAAATCTCGGCGGCTTAAAAGAACTCGATGTTGTCTATATTTGAACGTGTTTAAGAATTATTATTTTAAGAGCAGTCGGAGAGCAAAACGATATTTTTCCGAAACTTTGTAACGATTATTTCTCCTGTCGCGATTAACTGTTTGCACGCATCAGTGATAAAGTGACAAATGATACTCGCGATAAAATAAATTTTTTCCTTTTCTAATACGCAAAACTGTGTGATTACTTTCAAGATACAAATTGCATAATAACAATAATTTACGATAAAACTGCAGCAACATAAATATTGTGTCAATATATCAAACTATTGTAACATTGCGTTATTTTATCCGGCGAATAAACAAGAATCAAGTCAACAAGGTGTAGCGTTAAAGACTTGCGAGTGCGATTTTCAAATGGAGATTCCTCAATGGGACACTGGTATTTATTGCGTTCAATGTACGAGAAAGTCGTTAAAGAGAGCCGCCCGTGTTGGCAACCATTCTGGTAGAGAATTGTTGAGCGGCGCGGTGTGGGCCGTCGCGGTAACGGTAGAGAAACGAGAGGTGGAGGGTTGAAAAGAGGAACGCAGTAGAGGAGGCCAAGGAACAAGCGTACCAACCCGGAATAAATAAAATCCCTCGTACCACTGAATGGTAAGGGGGTACTACTCCCGATCCTTCCCTTCTTTTGCCGCTGAACTACCGTCGAACTCAAGGAGCCGTTGTACACCGACACGTTCGGCCCGATTCTCTTTGATCACTGCGAGAGATCGCGCGATAACTTCGTTTGCTGTGGTGAAGACTCAAGAAATTTATCAGAAAAACGATTTTATCCCAACACACATATAAGTATATCATTAGATCAACGTTGCGCAATCAATTTTATTCTTCATAAACATCGGTTAAGTTTTTATTAATTTAATCTACATATCTATATATTATTTATGTATTTTTTTATATTTTTCTACTTTAGAGAATAATTTTAAAAGTTTTTCTCTTCTTACACATCAAATCTGAGAGATGGGAAAAGCATGAAAAGAGAAGTTGCATTCTACAGAAATGCTGTTTCAAATAAGAAACGTGTTATGGAATACTATAGCACCAAAAAGAAAAGTCGGTAAGCAGGCGGTTCAGATTTCATTACAATTACAATTTGATTCGTGCAGCAACCAAGAAAATTTGTTGACAATGACAACGAGATACCAACATTTTCTCTCTCTCTCTCTCTTTTCTCCCGGTTTCTCTCGTGTCTCATTGGTATGCTCGTTTTGGCGTTTGGGGATAGCTCGCGGGAGGAGGGGGATTCGGAAAAAGCGGATGTGTTGGTACCTTCATTGGCGTCGCAGGAGGGAGCGGCACGAGATAGCTTAAACTTAGCATTCACAAACCAACGCGCCGCGGCAACCATGGGGAGGAGGAGAGAGCGAGACAGAGAAGGAAACCGAATGAGAGAGAGGGTGGAAGACCGAGATGAGAGAAGCGGGCCAATTCCGCTCTCTTTCTTTCCGTGTCTTTACGCTCCGCGGCAGCCAACCAGGCAAAAAGAAGAAACTGAGACGTCGACGGCGGGTGGAGAGAAGAGAATCCAGGAATCCGCATAGCGAGAAGAGAGAAAGGGGAGACAAGCACTTGGGCGAAATTCGCGCGAGTAAAGTAGAGAAGGGAAATAAGAAGAAGGAGAGGGAGAAAGAGAGAAAGAGAGAAAAAGAAAACGCGAAGCGTGGATTCTTCGTTTTCCCGCATCCCATTGATTTACATCTTGTCTTAGCATAGGAAGGAAGAAAAGACGGAGGAAGAAACCTGCGCGAGACGAGCGAGCAGTCAAGGGGGTGGTCGCGCGCGATATCAGCCGTTTGTATGCGCGGCCGACGCCAAACTTTGCTGAATTGCCCTATGACTCCATATATCCCATTCTACCGGTGCGCCCTCCTTGCGCCCTCTTACGATTCCGCCCCGTCACAGCGCCCGGAGTCGTTACTACCGATCTTGAAGAAAACTGACTCCCACTCCTCTCCCTTTCGCTGGGTAGATACTGCACGAAAAGGAGGAAACAACACGCAGCGAGCATTCGAATTGCGACGTCTCGAAAGGCGAATCGCTCGGTGAGTCGAGTTTGATCGGCGGCGAGCGCTGAAAAGCTTACACGCGCGTGAATCGTATCAGCCGTGAAAAATCGATGCGTTGAATAAATGAGAACGTTTAATGTGCGCATCGGGGGCTTTTTAATTATCCCCCGTTAATTAATTATCATATTTTCTGCGAGTGCCTTGTTGGCCTCGACGCGAGGGCCGGAGCTGCTGCAATTTCCGCGGGGGAATGCAGCTCTGACTGCAAAATTAAATAACGAAAAACTGCATGTCCGGGCCAATTGGTGTTGTTTACGGGCACGAAATCGAATTATCGTGTGCAGTAAATGTTCTCCGTGCAGTTATATTCGCGGTTAAATATGCAAGCTATATCGATATACTCACTGTTCCGTATATACATTATCTCTCTAACGAAATTGACTAATTGATGATATATTATCGATGTCGTACTTACTATTATACTCGCTGGGATCGCTCGGGTCCAGACGTTTCGCCCTGCGCCCATGCTTGCTGTTGTTGTGAACGAACATATTGTCCGAGACCGCTAGCAGTGGACCCTCTACACCCACTTGCGTAGAAATGACCACCTGTTAGACAAAACGAAAAGTTTCCGACGTGAACAACGATGTGAGGCAATTTTAAGTGTACAAGTGGTACAACTTCGCACTTTTCTAAAAAAAACAAAAAAAAAAAAAACAATATTCTGTTCGAGAAATTGCGTAATTAATAAGCCGAAGTGTGTTTTCGTTAAAATTCATATGTTTATATCTAGCGCAACAGAGCGTAGAAAGGCGTACCGAGTGCTAGACGTTATCATGAATCATATTGCATTTCTCTCATGCGCGTCATACGTTTCGAGCCGAGTTCATCATATATCTCTCGTGAACGAGCATGCACAACTCGATTTGCCGCACCAAGTATTACGGCATGCAATTCGTGACTCGCGCACACGTCACAGATATAATCGTGCAAACAGAAGAATATAATCACATTGAAGCGCCGATAATTATTCTTCTGTGTATAACAAAACAATCAAGTTTCGTAAACAAAATGTTTATGAAAGTGAAAGAAATTACTTGCTCGAACATTTTTCCCGTGCTTCGGGGTGTGTTGAAAAGATTTTTCGCGGTAAAGCAGAAAGAACGTTTATAAAATCGAGCGAGCGGCTAGAAAACGCCGAAAAGTTTTGTCCTTCGCAACTTCGCAACTTTCTCGCATGTTGGTGATATTACTCGGCAAGTAACACCGCCGCCAACTTAGGGTAAAGCGACGATAACCCACACTTTGCCAATCCCTCCCTCCCTTTCCTCTCCTCACTTGTGCCGGTGGCGGAAATTTTCGCAAGGGCTGCACTAAAATTTTAATTCGCAACTTTGGGCAATTTGGACGCAAATTCGAAAGCGCGACGAGTAGTTTTAATCTTGGTTCTTTGTCGTGCAAAAAGAAAAAAAACATCAGACTCGAAAAACGGACGAGTCACGAAAGGAAGAAATTAAGGTCATCGCGATCTTTTGATAATTTTATTTTTCAATTTTGTTCCTTATTTTGTAGAATAATTGGGACGGCACGAGATACGAATGTCAAGTTAATGAGACTGATTTCTTGTACAGTACAAAGGGTGAACAAATGCGAGAGCAAATGAACGCTACGCCGAAGCTAATTGCCAACCTCCCCCGGATTACGTTTGATTGATGAGAACTTCCACTTTCAACTATCGTTGTTTAATTAGAGTTATTGCGCTTACTCGTTTATTTAAACGAATTTATTTATTTTTCATCAGACGTGTCAAATAATTAATAACCGCGAAATTCCGCGAACACGTGATATCGCGTGAAAAATGACGCTCGCCGTCGACGATACGCGATGTTGCGGCAGAATTTCGGCGTTCTCGTCTCCGTCTGTCCGCCCCTATAATTTCGCGAGTCGTGACTCGAATGACAGAGGTGGTGTGCATTTCAGCGCCGCGGCACGACCTGGAATGTCTTCGAATCAAGCGGGTGGAAAGCCAAAAGCGATTAACTCTGTGTCTCAAGCACAAAATCGTAAATTGCGTCAGGTAAATTATTTATCGCTCTAAACTCAGTTGCGAATATAATTTTTCGCGTGAAATTAAAAAGAAAGACTTTTCAAACAAAATATTTTTGAGCATAAAATCAAAGACTCGCTAGAAAGTCATGAATCATGCAAGTTGATATTTAATTTGAAGGCGAGCAACTTACCTGGAAGCGTCTCATGTCGCGTGGATTGCCGGCGTTCTTGAGGCAGTTTTGGTTACACTTAAGAAAGAACTTGAGGAAGAATCTGCAAGCAGAGGGGACCGTAGTTAAACGGTTGACAAGGTGCTTAGCGCTCTTCAACGCCGGCAACTTAATTAGAACGCGAACTTGGTCGGAAAGCAAGACTGAATATTGTATAAGCCAATCGCGAACCCCGTTCCACTCTCTTCTATTATTCAGTATTTCTCTAGATTAAACCCCGACTATACGTGCTTTCTCGGCCTTTAGGCTTGTACGATATTGTGTACTGTAGAAAATATGCGATTACTTCATTATCCTGTCACTACACATCAAAAGATGCTTTTCTAAATATTACAATGTTTATTAAAAAAAAAAAACATTATATGTATCTCTTTTTATTTCAATTTACTTTTATAAAATATAAACTTCAGAACGTGATGAAAAGAATATCCGTTCGGAACATAATTACGAAGTATAGCACGTTTTTTACTTATTAATTATCAGCGGAAGTGACAATAAAATTGATAAACACGCAGTAAAAGTTCTATGTTTATAAATTTTACATCATCGAAATTGAAATAACATTTTTTGTAACACAGAGGCAGACCTGTGCGTAAGTCCCACCAAAACATTCTCGGTTCAATTTTCTCATGAATTATGTAAAATATTGAATTTGAAAAAATTTTTTTTGAGACGCGAATATCCTCGTTTACAAAGATGGAAGGGGTTGAGGGTTTCACTGTGAGACGGAGAGGTTTAAGATCAGGTATCCAGGCCGAAAAGGATCGAGAACGCGAAGGAAACGCGTAGGAAACAATCAGGAGGGCCGAGACAACGCCGACGACGGTGCTGGGGGTGAAAGGAGGGGGTAGTTTTCTGCGTGGCTGGTAGGCTTTTTCTCCCGTGGGACGCCATTGTCATTCCCCCTGAAGAGTGCGTTCATGGGAACCTGGGACTTCATGGAAAAATCAAACGCATACCTTGGAGTAACGCCTCTTCGTCTGCGCTTTTAGTTTCTTTTTTTTTCCTCACGCATAGATTGTCAAACTCGCGGAAAAATCACGATTAAACAAAGTCAAAGATTTTCCTTCTTACTTGACTTTTTAAAATAAGACAAAGTACCGATCACAATTTTTCTGGAAACGTTTAAAAAAAAAGGATTTGAAACTATATATTTGAATCGACAAAATATCTTTGTATCGTCGACGGAACGTCGTTATTTTCGACGATCGGTGAAAGTCTCTAACTCGCTTGTCGGAAAATCCATAAAGCTCAAAAAGTGAAAGGTAAAATTGAAACGCATCCGTCGCGAGGGCGTGCGGAAGGGAACGCGCCGGCTGAGTGAGGCGAGGGGCGAGATGGTGGCGTGCCGTGAGGGTGGGAATTCGGCGATACGGAAAGAGAAAGGGAAAGAAACGTATCGATCTCGTGTTATACACGCGTTTTCGCATCCACAACCGTGGACCTCAAGTATTCACGCGCGAGAGTTTCAGACTAATGTTGGCGCGCGCTTGCGTTTCTCTGAGCGAATTTAATTTCGTTTACTCTTAGAGAACGTTAAGATGCTATCGCGATGCTGGATGGGTATTCAAAGCATTGTACCTTGGCTTATCGCGACCGTGGATCTTGCTCTAAACACGATACCTTCGTCGCGCCTGAGGCGTCGCCCGACGACGCTGCCTCTAGTCGTTTCCAGATAGGAATACCATCGACCGTATACTTGCACCTACGCTATTGCGAGAACGACGCGAGGCCGCCCCTTTAACGACGCCGACGACAACAAGAACGAGTCGGTAACCGCCCTTGAATCGTGAGCGTTTCACTTTGTATCTATATTGAAATCGTGCGTCACCTTTATTTAATAAAACGCGACACCGTTATCTCCGATTGTTCCGATATATTGTAATTCTTCCGCGCAATGGTTCTTTACACAGATGTGCTGATCAAATATACATACATCGGACATAGAAATAAAATTGAGAAAAATTTGTTTACTAAAATTTACAAAAAATTTACGATACATCTCAAAGAATTTAGCAGTAAAACGAGAAAAAACGAAATGTCTAGATAAAAGAAGAGAGAGAAAGTCTCAAGGCGATTGAAATATTCCGACTAGAATTTCCGCCGCTTCCAGCGAAGAAATCGGACGATCCGCTTTCAGAATTTGACGCTAACAAAATGACCCTACTTACGCGGGAGAGTTCTATGAAGAGGGAGGAAGGGCGCGCTTGTGCCAAGATCGGCAAAGGAAAGATAGGTGGGCTATAGATCTTCGCTTTTTTTTTATGGGATTCGTTCATCGGCAACACTAATCATTCACGACACTCCCGTCGCGCCGGTGCCGCGCCACTTTATTCCTCTTTCTTTTACCCTTACACACGAGGTCGTTTCCTTCCGCGCGTCCTCCAACTATTGGCTGTTAGGAGCTAATGGATTGCGTTACAGACTGATTCAAATGCGAACTGGATTTCATTTCGAGCTCGATGGGGCGACAGTATATCGATGGTGTTGCAACACGAGCGCGTGCAAGAAGGGCTAGTTTCTTATAGGGGGTCAAATTCGATTTCAATAGTCTATTAGATTTTTCTCTTCCATCGGCGGCCTTCGCGAGTTCACATCAACATCTTCGGGAAAAGTCTATTTCGCATCGCTATTCCGAACACCCGGTAGATGTACTTTACACCTTCGAAACATTAGTTCGGCGTTATACGTTCTTACGTTCTACTTGCAAAATATTGTCTTCAATGCAGATTTTTATCCATGGCAATATGCAAAATATATTTGTACTTTAACATAAATTTGTAATATAACATCGTACAAGTTTTTGATCAATTTTAAATCAGTTTACTTGTAAAAATAATTTGTACATAATTAAATATATAATAATTAAATGTAACGTAATTTTTTTTAATTGCACACACACGTAGTTAAACATATGCATTTTGTTTGTTCGAGAGTATTTAAATATTACGCATAGAAAAATATATTAGTTTTTATTTAAGCAATCTCATTTTAATGTATCAACATCGTTACAAGTTTAAACTGAAATCGATTTTACAGCAGCCCGTTTGAAGTCTTCCGGTTGTTCGCATTCGCTAACGAATTGACACGGAGGAAAATATACAGAGGCGATTCGATTGCAAAATCATACCTAGCCTACCCTTTGGAGCTCGCATACCTTTCCATTCCCTCGGATCAAATAGAATAAAACGAAGCAATAGGCGGCAAAGGGTAGGTCGGTGGGTGCCGCGGAGACGAAAGAGGGTGAGCGGCAGCTAGTTGCAGGAAACGCGCTCGCATCGTTCGCTGTTTCGCAGTTTTACAGCGAGCAACTTTGCAACGGAACGGATGAACGAGTGAGGAAAAAAATCAACGATATAAATGAAAAAAAAAAAAAAAAAGGACTAAATATCGGAGGCCCGCCAAGGGCGAGAGTTGTACGAACAGCAAGCAGGTAAACAGAGTCGAATGAATTCAATCAAACCTTGCAGTAAATCATCGGTATTCGCACGGCAGTTTTGTTTATATTTTCTGTGTACCAATTAGCGATTTTTCTCGCCGATGTTCTTTTCTCCGCGGAAACCATTGACGATCGACAAAAAAAAAAAAAAAAAAAAAAAAAAAAAAGATGCGGTTGCCTTCGATTTATGCGATATAATAAAATATAGCAAAAAGTAAGATATTACGTAACACATTGTATCTTAAAAATAATATAAGAATATTTAAAATATATTATAATATATATAATTTTTAATTTTTGCCATGTGTGCGCGAGCATTTTAGTGCAAATAATATGAGAAAAAGTGTGCGTGCGTGCGTGCGTGTGTGTGTGTGAGGGAACGACGAAAGTTCTCTCTTTTCTTTGTTTACATGCCACCCGGTACGGCGCTCGCGGGTGCCAAGTCGCAAGTAAGTACTTTCTGATCTAGTAAATATATTTCCAGCAGGGGTTGAATGGATATAGGGGGCTTACTCGGGGACTCACGCGTAATAGTTCCAAATAGGGTGGCATTACGCGTATCAGAAATCCATTTTCTCCAACGTGGGAGAATCTTTAATCATGTTTTCAGAGTTCTCGCCGTACGCGCCCTCTCTTCCTTCGAAGAGCCATAAAGAAGCGGATATAACGTCGCAAAAAAAAAATTACTGGTAAGAATCGCGTAGATAAAGACTGTTTTTTTTTTTTTTTACTCACATTCCGCCACATATCCCATCAGAAATCACCGGTCACTTAGCCGTTTTAACCGTAACACTGAATTTCTTGTACGTGATCAGAAAAGAACGGGAGAGATTCCGCTCACGCGACAAAATCTCGCCGAAGAGGCGTGTCCGATAGCGTTCTAATCACCTGCTAATGTGTGACGGAACTCTACTACCATTTTGCGATCTCTGTGTCCGTAATGACGATCCCAAGTGGTTAATAAAAACAAAGAAAAAAAAATTGCTTGTATCTCAGAAAATGCAAGATTCGTAACATTGCGCACGGCGTGAAGAACGCTTGGAAACATCTTTCGCAAGTAATACCGATAACTTCTAAGCGATCGGATATATTTAAGCAAGAGAACGCTCGGGAGTAATCACGAGTGCATAATGCAGACGTGCAAGACGTCAATTAGTAAGAATGTGTACGAAGGTCCGTAAGGTATAGGAAACCACCTAGAGCTGTATGCCTTGCATACACCTTAACCGGGGGTTAGTAAGGGGTTAGCAAGGTATCAGGGGATGCTTAATGTTTAACTAGCCTCCATTACGCTCACTGCCTCTCTCTCTCTCCCAGCACCCTTCCTCTCCTTTCCGCACTGCCGTCATCCAGTATCTACCAACTCGTTCCTTCGGATTCTCTCTCCTCAGGAAGTATTACGGAGACGGCTAAGAAGGATCGCGCGCGCAACTATCGGTTAATACAGGAAATCATTTTCCAAGAATAAAGGCAGGAGATTGAGTCGTCGTCCTGATTTGAGAAACAGGAATTGCGATAATGACGTTACATACAAAATTGCGCGCGTAAATAAATAACGTGACAATTTTTTCAAAAAAAAAAAAAAAAATATTCAAGTTTGTCGAACAAACAAATGAAAATGATTAATTGCGCGTGTCAAAATAAACCCTCTATATTACGTGTGTGATAATTAAAGTCCGGGAATTATATTCCGTGAGATGGTTCCGTTTCTCTACAATGAGCGGCGATTAAACATAGTCAAATTTAATTTATGCAGCGGGTCAGGAAAGCTGAGAAAATATAACGACGCGATGTGAAACGTTTAGTTTCGGTTGGAAAGGGAGACACGACTGTTTAACATCCTCTCAACAGAAATGTCGACGTAAATAGTTGTCCAACCGGAGAATCGGCACTAGAATAAATTTGCGCGCAAAACGCGCGCGAAGAATAAGCTAATGGAAGTATATATTCGCGGGTTTTACGATTTTATGGTAAGGCGGAATATGTTTTCCCCGGAAAACGCGCGATAAATTTTTTACGATCTTTTTTGCCAGTACAGTAATATCGTCGCGTACGTAATTTTGGTAATTACTCGCGTGTAGAGATGAACGTTGTGTTTGTCAGATCATCCTCGTTGCGTCTGTTCTAACCGGGACAGTCGATAGCCAATGGCGACATTACGGCGTTACGTAAGTCAGCGTTTACCTTCGTGTTCCGGAAGGGAGATGTCTCGTCACCCGAGTGGATGCCGTCGTGTTTACGAAAGGAAATCAGACGACCGACTGCGTGTGCAAAGACGCGAACATCTTAACCAAATTTCTGCCGATACAAGGTGGAGATACGCCGTTCGCCTAAGTTCTAAGACGGGCTCGAGCTAAGGCTATTCGGCAGAGGCACACTCGCCGAGGTGCTGCATAATTCATACCTAAGTAATACGTCTTACTAGGTAGCACACGGCCTCCGTATCTAACGTATCCTGTCGTAGCCCCCGCGCGCGTTGTGTAGCCACAACGTCGTCCCATCTCTCCCCGCTTTCACCCCATATTACGTCGACCCCTCGCCATGACAGCGAGATATCCCTAATGGCAGTCTATCACATTAGCCGTAAGACGGCTTGAGAGGCCGGCTACCATAACTAGATTTGCCTTGCACGTACGGCGCATCAACCGACGATTTACCACGTATCGCATAGTTGGTCGTAGCTATTAACTGGCGTAAGCTTCGACTTAGCTTATGTCGACAACGTGACTGCGCGTAGCATCGCGCGCCCGAGGAAGGATAAATCATGCGACGTATTCCAGATAAGCAGAAGGAAAGCCGCGCGGGTTTCTGCATCAATTAGCAGTTTCTTATTACCTTCGAAATTGATATGTTATAAAGAAATCACGAGTATAAGCAGAAAAATATTTATTTATAGATGGAATTATATCTACGAGAGCAGTGAAAAAGATTCAGAAATAATTTTGTGCGAAAAACTCGTCGGAATTATATACCGATGACAACTTTTGTTTAACTGGTCGGACGAAATATATATATATATAGAGAAATTTCGTGAATAATTCATAGACGTGTACTCTGAATGTGTGTGTGTAATTCAAATATTATCTTTGTTACAATTGGACAGCTTCGGGACTATTTCTGAAACGATCACGTCGAATTTTCACCGTGTCTGGCTCTGATACCCGAATAAACCGGCGGTGCGAACTGCGAAAATTGCTGAATTATCTCTCTCTCTCTCTCTCTGTGCCTTGGGCAAGCAGCGCGCTCGGACAAGGAGCGGGTCATTTCCATAAATGCATCAGAACCTCCAACCGCGTAAACTAACTTAACGCCGACGACGATTCACCGCGCCCGGCATACGAGTGTACGCGCGATTTATTAATGCCTGCATTTAGATACGGAGCCCCCTGAGAGCACGCGGCAGGGGCGGTTAGGAGTCTCTCTCTCTCTCTGTCTCTCAAGTTACCGCTGTCAAATATCGACAAAAACGACCGTAAGTCGCGCATGCTCCCGTACATCATCCCGTGCATGCGGGGAGACAGAAAGGCACAACACACGCGTATCACAACATCCTGCCGCATGATATGTCGGAAGTACATGTAAAGCGGGCGCATTTGTTCGGGAAGGAAAATACCGTTCCAGCAGTGCTTTTTGATGTTTGTCAGCTTTAAGATCCTCTCTCCGTACATACGCGAGCAACAAAATAAATTTAATTCTTCGATTGCTGTTATTTTCATCACCGCGTCGTTGCGAACTCGACGTCAGATAAATTATTTGACGGACGTTTATAATTCCGATGAATAAAATGTCATGTATAATAGACTAATTGTCTGTCGGTTAAGCACAATTAGCGACACCGCTCTGGATCGTTAATACACGACGATAAAAATTCATAAATTGGAAAATTGATAATTCAGGACAAAGTTACGCAATGTTCATTCTGATTTAATGCCCGCGGTGCTTAACCAACTTTCCGCGACACTCCGTGGGAATTTCTCTCTCTCTCTCTCTCACTCCTGCAGACAGTTTAGAGCGGCGCGTGTCAGTGTGCACGGTAATAACACACCGTAAGTTTGTCAACGGAAGCTCGCTTAATCCCGGCTAACCTCGTTGCCTGCTGCTCGCGGAGTTTGTCGTCAAACTGGGGGAGCTAAAATGTGATTTTAATATTCGCGGCTCCTTTGAGGAAACTCGCGAATCCTTCCTTAACAGGCTTAGAGAGGGAGCGCCTATTCCCTCCCCGGGGTCTTGCAACCTGCTTTGAGGAGTGCACTTCGAAACTCGGGGGCACAATCTCTCATTCCTCCCCGCTAACTTTCGCCGTTTTATTCTTATTTCGGTCATTGTCGAGAAGTTTTTTTTATTTTTGAACGGGAATAAAGTTTTTTTTTTAACAGATTTATGCACGAAAATACTTTGAAAAACTCGTTTGCAACTTTTCGTAATTCTTTACTTTAAGCTTTTCTTCTCATAATCCCGCGTGAAAATGTCCCGGTTAATGCAATTACCACGCTGGTGAATTCACGTTTACCGGGGGAAAAAAAAAGTCAACTCAATGAGCGTGTGATCTCTATCGGGCTTTATTAAAAAATATGTCTTAATTCCGCCCGAAGGCACGTTTTTAATTTCTCCCTATGGACACTGTTCCGTGCCGATGAACGCTGGTGTAAAGAATCGCCGAACGAGTGGACTTGGCGAGCGAGGCTAATTACTTTTGCAATGGAGAATCGTCACCCTAATAAATTCGATCTTCTCGTGAATGCAAAAAATATCTATCAATGTCAAACTCCGAAGTGTCTATCTAATTAAATATACGCAATAAAAAAAAGCTATTATTTTTATTTGAGTTTACATTGTTTGTGTATCTAAAAATCTCTCTCTCTCTCTCTTTTTCTTTCTTTCTTTATACACACACACATTATCTACAGCATGTTTACTGTTTTACGTAGATCAGTTCTATGTAATCAGCTGTGCATAAATGTCGAAATGTCTTCAAACCGTCACACACCGAAAGTCACCCGTACAATTAAACTCTTTGCTTTCAAAACGCGTAGTTCGCACGCTGATTGTTGACGACAAGAAAGATGCGAATTATCGTTCTTTGCTTGAGGACTTTGGGAGGTTAGCAGTCGCCATGCTAGCAGGACATGGAAGCACGCAGGACACGACGCCGTGGCGGGCCGTGTAGGGGTTGCCATGGTGATCTCATGGGGAGGGCATTCGCCCTCTCTCACCCTCACCGAGAAGATAATGCTGCCTGCCTGCCTTTCTACCGATGTTGCTACCAACCGCCGCGATATCAGAAGCTCCGGCAATAAAGCAAACGTCCATGCTTGCACGAAAGTTTATGAGACAGAGACCCGGTTTTCGAGTTGCGCGATTACGAAGCGACAAGCCGGCCAACATCACGTTCTCGTCTCACACACATTCCGCTCGTCATCGCGTATCTTGAAAATTACTCCATCACGATGCGGAAAAAATATTATTCAATTTTTATTCGCCGTTAAATACGCGAATAATTCAAGAACTTTTCCTAATTTTGTTCCGCGAATTTTATTTCCGCAAGTTCATAATTTTGAAATACCGCGATATAATCTCGCGTAAGTCTGTTTGTACTGGGGGAAGATATCACGTTTTTCCTGCCTTCTTTTATTTTTCTTTCATATTTCTCCTTTGACGCGTCAAATCTGACATTTGTTGTACATCAGAATGTTTCATCGAGCGGCAATACGTATATGCACCACACGTTCTCCATCGTAAATGTCACATGGCGAGATTATGAGCTTCCGGATAATTTCGCGTGGACGGATCGCGCAATCAAAAGAAGAGGAAAAATTCTAAGAAGAAGAATTTTATATAGCAGGTATATACAGCTATTGAAGCGTTTGCTATTTAACTGCGAAACTCAACACGATGTGTAGCGAGATTAGACGATCTTAAACCACGAAGACGATATCAGTATATCTAAGACTTAAAGGCTTTAGTCGCGGACGATGCGCGTCGAGCTAACGACTATCTTTCCTTCGCGTGCTTCCCGTGCTTCCTTCGCGCGCTTCCTTTTTAGAAAAGCCAAGACGAACGAGACGCGGGCGCTTCGACAAAGTGTCGTCGTATTTTTGGTTTACGGCGTCTGAGGGCTTCCGACACGAAGGACCGACATCGAGGGCGAAAGAAAGAGAGAGAAAGACAGAGAGGGAGAAAGAGGAAGAGCGTGAGAGAAAGAGAGAGGGAGAGAGAGAGAGAGAGAGAGAGAAGGAGAAAGCAGGCGAGAGGGTGAGCGCGGGAGACTGCCTGAGCGCTTCAACGATCATGAGGGTGGAAAGTGGGTGGTTTGGTGGGTATACCGGGAGTGATACCGGTCCCAAAGGTGTCGTTACAATTAGACAGCGCTGCCAACTGCTACGACCTCAACCGCTAAATAACTTACCGGTGCTGACAACCCGACCGCCACACCGTTACCGCTCATCGTGCCGCATGTAACCTAACCGTGAGTCTACGCGTCCACCGGTGAAAGTGCTTTGCGCATAATTCCTTCGATATCTCGCTCGCTAAACGTCTTGCAACAGGATGCACTTCCGCTTTCATGCGCGCTTCACGTAACGTTGAATACTGTTTTCTTTTTTATTCAACTTAGATTCAACTATTTTTAAAAGGAAAATTTAATCAGCTATCTTATGATATTGCAAACGGCGTTTGTGTGTACTTTTTAAATTAAAATATTGATAAAATTTATCAAAAAGAAAAGAAAATCAAATATTTTATATTTTCTTCTTACACTCTCTTCCCAGTTGATTTATGTCTTGATTTATATTTTAACTTTTCAACAACTTCTAATTTAAAAATTACTTTAATGTTTTTTTCGAGAGAATTTGTTGTGCAAATTGCTCTACAGTGAAATAGGAAAAGGTCTACATACGAAAGAAAGTGTAAGAACCTGTAGACATTCTATATACGTGTATACATACATATATATATATATATATATATATATATATATATATATATATATATATATATATATATATATATA
>QVOA01002417.1:0-20996 GCA_014825685.1 Pseudomyrmex cubaensis
TAGCATTTTGAGCAGGAATAAGATTTTTCTATGCGAACATTATAATATCGCATTTCGATATATATATCGCATATCGATATATATCGCATTTCGATATATATATCGCATATCGATATATATCGCATTTCGATATATGTCGCATATCGATATATCGATCTTCTTTTTGTTTCTAATTGCCGATTCCAGCAAAGTAAATTTTGTTTCGGCGTTTTTTTTCTACCGCAAATCAACAATCGCGTTATAACCATTTTCGTTCTTCTTGATCTCTATCCGCGAAGAAAGAAACGCGCGCTTTAAAACTCCGTTTGTTTATTTTTCTTTTTGTGTCAGAATAGGATTTTATACGTTTTTGAAAGATATTTTCTTTGTAAATACAAAAATATATTTGACAACAAAAACAAAGTGAACCGAACTGTAAAAAAAACATCTGGAAACCAGAAAATTTTGATCAACAACGTGATAAAATCACACCAAAATTGAAAGCAAACCGCACGAGACTCGTTAGACAGATAAGCATCTGACAATCATACGTGCGAGTCGCATTTTCACGCGGCTTAAGGTCTCAGGTCGTCACGCGTGTGTCCACCGTGATAAGTGGTAGGGTAGGTCGTGTCACAACCGTGTGTGTGCGCGTATCGGCTGATCCGTTTTTCCAACTCGTCACGAATTCGCGCGTGCGCGCACGCGCACATCTCTCACCTACATTACGTGGTCACTTTTTTTTCCGCGATACACCGGTCACACAGTTGACACCGGTCGTCCAGTGAAAGTTGCCCTCCTGGCATTCGATCGAGGATCGATCGCCGGCTTCAGGACTGGCCGATCGTTCGTTCTTCCCTCGCAGCGACAGTCTGAGGAAAATTCTAATGAATATGTAATTACTAGCTTTCGACAAGGAGAACAAAAAAGAAAGGAAATTAAATGTTGGAAGTGAAATAAAAATGTTCTTAGCGGGGAATTTGTAATAAAGATAAATCGCACTATAAAATACAATCCGTAATAAAGTTTTTTGGTTTCAAATGCAAAGTGGAGAGGATTCTTCACCGATGAAAGAACTTTCAATATCTTTGCTTTGCAAAGCGTATATATCGCGACGCGCCTTCTTCGAGAAATCGTCTCGAAGATATCTCTTTCTCTCGAATGCTTCTTCGGAATAAAAACGCGCATCACTCCATCTTTCTCCGATGACGTATGCTTGGTTATTATTGACATGCATGCCAGTCGTCAAGTTCGGCCTCCGCGATGTGTGACGCGCGCGCACTTACATACGTTCAATTTTTCAAAGAATTCTGAAACAGCGTATATCATCGTCAGACGTTCATAAAAAAAAGAAATAAACTTATCACACGTGCGAAACCCGTCATATTTGAATAGCCTTGAGATCGACTCGTTTTTTTTCTCTCACACAAATGTGCATAAGTAAGAATAAGTTGCTATATACGAAACTGATTTTTTGTTTCCATAAATTAATGGCTTTCTTTGTTTCACGATTCCGGTGATTAATGATGAACAAAACGCGCGCGAGGCGCGATGAAAATAATAATAAATCGGGATTAGAGAATATTCCGCTCGACGGCGTGTGAATTGGAGGAGATAAGCCTCATTAGCAAATTCACCGCACTCGCGTCAGCGATACGAGCCCCGTCAACGCGCCGGACGTGTTATTGCTCATAATTTTGATCACTCCTTTTTTCTCGTCGTTCTTCACCCTCAGAAATCTCGCGGAATGTTTCAATTCTGTGACTGTCTTGTTCAGCCACACACACACAATTATTACATATAATTGTAGTTAACACAATATTTTGCTATAAAGAAATGATTTAACACATTTACTTACAATAAGAAAGTAACAAAATACAGAGGTTCAATTTTATTCATGCAGCGAATTGTTCCGGCATACTTCGCGTTCACGAATGAACGTAGGTATCTACACGCGAAGTATTTTATTTGCATTCCTACGAATAAATCGAACGGAAACTTTATTGATAATAAATCAGGAATGTATCTGAATTACTGATTCGGTCATATTTGCTCTGTCGCGCGGTGCATTGATTTGTCTTGTTTTTGCTTTGATACAAGACGACGATAAAAAAAACAAAAAGAACAAAAAAACAAGCAAACGAGTCAGATAGGATAATTATGTCTGAGAAATATCGATGAATAATTTTCATCTCAAGTGATGATACATACATACTTAAACGCAAATAAAACGTCTCGCGAGAACTTAATTGAACGGATGGATGAAGAGAGAAGATGTTTCTTCACCGGCGGTTATTTTTACTGCTTGTAATAATCCAACGAGATATGCGACTTATCGGTGGCTGACACGCGGGAATGTCGCGAATGCGCAACGAGCGCGCGCGGCGGCGACGCGATTACCGTTCCTTCGCTTTTGCAGCTATAGCTCAGCTGTTTGCCGCGGCCTTAAGGGACCGAAATAATCGCAACCTGGCAAGCGCGAGTAGGTGGGCGGCGTGCTATCTGTACCATTTCGTACGCGGAAAGTCGCACCGAAATAGATCGCCGGTAGTTAAAGTTATCTCTTTCTCTCTCTCTCCCTATCTCTCCGTGTATCTCCTTGTCTCTCCCTGTCTTTTCGTGTCTCTCTCTCTCTCTCTCTGTTTCGGCACTTGTTTTAATAGCGAAAAATGCAACTCGATATCTGAAGATAACGAGAACGGGAGAGAGAGAGAGAGAGAATCTGACACGTGCGTGTACATTGTGATTGCGATCGTTTCATCACGCCTTACACACGCGCGACACAACTGGATCATTTAATAAGCGCGCAATCCTTTCCCCCTGTTTGTTCAACGACAATACGTCTTACAATTCTGAGAAACTGTTTTACCAATAAACTTCGATTCTCTGCGGATTCCCCCACCGAAAGAAGAGTCGGGTTTTCCCCACACACAAAACTCTTCGATTGCTTGTTTGACTTTTTGTGATCTTTTCAATTAGATTTCGACAAATAGAATGACTGTAACTTCAAAAGTAATCTCGCTTTTCAAGCGAAACGTTGCAGTTGATTCCTTTTTATTACGAATGTAATATAATAGAATCAACTGCAACGTTATTTAAAATTAAGTATATGTAAATATCTGTTGCTCTTTTAAAAGGGTGTTAATCTTAAAGGAAGAGTATTCAAAACTGTTTATGTGCATGATATTCATCGGTGTTGAATTAATTAGAAAAAAATAGAGAACGAGTTTGTACAGATATACCCGGAGAGAGAGCTTCAATCTTTTTCTTCAAAAAAAAATTGTAAGACCGCTAATCTCCGCGGTATGCACATGTATATTAAGGCGGATTAAAGAATAATTTCTTGCGAAACAACTTCGTCCGGGATCTTCGTGCGATCTCGATTCTCCCATGTGTGTCGTCGTGAGAATCCGAACCAGCTGGTGATTTCTGTGCGGCGGCACGCAGTAGTGCGCGGCCTCGCGCACAATAGATCGGGCCACGAATTTCTCGTTGTCTCTCTCAGCGAGACGAGAAGAGAGAAGCTAGAGGTATACGTGACGAGATCCCTGCAGCCGAGAGTAACCAGACAGACAAAACCGGCCGTCCTTCCGCGCGCTCAGTGAAATTTAAATGAGCGTTCGCTCGCCCGCTCGCTCGCTCCCTTCACAAAACTTTCATATCATGTCTTCTCGCCGCGATTCGACCTTTCGTTCGAGAGACGGTGACGTCCATCTCGTCGAATGAAGGGAACGAGGAAGGGGGAGAAGCGAAGCGGAGAGGCCCGTGTGGCCTCGATACGTGAATGCCCGTGAGAGAATCTCCTCCGTCTTTCCCCGCGTCCCTCGCCACGATATTACGTACATCGCGGCATCGCGTGTGTGGTTGTTGTCTCGTCATCGCTCGTCATTTGCCGGTGCGGATCGGTCGTCGCGGCCTTCCCGGCCACGTGGGTCTCAAACAAACGCCGTCGATTCCCCTATCGCTCGACCTATTTCTTAAATCCGAGTCGAATCTCTTATCGCGCAACTATGCATTGCTTATCCGCGGGTTTTTTTTGTGACGTAAGAGACCTTATCTCAGGCAGTCATAAATTTTTATTAACCAGTTGTCACGTGTAAGTGGATAACCTTTACCGCGCGTTTCAGCTTTGCGAGAAATTGGCTCTGACAATTTTCTTTCTCCACGTGTTCGCAATCGATCGCTCGAATTCCTTTTAAAATCCACGCGCGACATCAAAATGTCACCGTCGTGCCGCCGCCGGCAATCCGATTGAATGAACGTACCACCTACTCCTCTGTTTTATTCTTCTCGGCTGTGTCTGTCTTTTCGACGACAACAGCGGCTCATGTCGCACGGCTAATCGATCGATACTGTTCGTGAATTACACGCTAATTCCCGCAAACAACAATGCGCTTCGCGCACCCATCGCGTTCGTCGTTTCGCAACGTCGATCGGGGATCGATTTCGTGCTTGTGATGCATAGGTCGCGAACAAACGCCGCGAGCGAGCGAGCGAGCGAGCGAGCGGTACGTCGAGCATAAGTAACCGGTCGTATATTATCGCGAATGTATCACGCTTGATGAAAAACCATCCGAGTACAATTTATTTCGAGTCCCGAACAGAGAAAGATTCATTTCTTCAGTCATTCGGCAATAAACAAGTTGACGAGAATATTCTGGTGAATATTTTTTAAATATTATTCGCGATATGTAATATAATTAAATATTATATAAACTACATTATTATTAATAAATAATGTGTTATATATAACATGTTTTATGGTTTTAAACAATTATATTATTTATATACAAACTCGTGACGATTGTGTTGATGTATTTTATAAATTGAAATTTACACACTTGAAAAATCTACATTCTATAAATTCGACACGTCTTGAATTCTTTTTTTATTTCTGAAGAAATAAATTTGAAGGAGCATGCGGATTTCACATACACGTTGTTGGTTCGTAAAACTCTTTCTGGTTCAAAAGAGAGAAGTGAGTGAAATTGACGATCGGCGAGAAAAGCGCTAAATAGATATAACCAGACACGGATGGATTTCATATATACACTCGGCGAAAAAACACGGCTAAAAGAGAAAAGAAAAAGAGATGTACCGCAAGCGTAGAGACTGCGTGTGGAAAAGACGATCGCGCATCGCACGTAGATACGTCGTATAAGCTAGCTGTCGTTTTGTAATTTAATGCGATCTTATTAAGCGAACGATGAGAGAAGGAGAGAAACTAACCGAGACACATTCTGCGTTCTGATTTCAGCGCCTCGAAATTCCATCCACCCATGGATCATCCGTCATATTCAACTTCGCTCTTTCCAGCAATCAAGATATCCAGGGTAGCTTCGAATGCGTCCATCAAGCTGGCCCTACGTAAGTATCAGTATTGTTTTCCATGCGTAATGTACAAGGACTAGGATTGAGGTTTTTGTTTTTTGAAATCGGTATCAATTAGAGGAATTTCGCAAAAGTCGTAGACGTTGATATTTAACAAATCATGCGTACGATTGCGATACGATTTAAATATTTTCTTTTCATCATTTGCTTAAAATTCGTTGATGCAAAACTAGATTCGATATAAAAACTTTGCACCTACGTTTTGAGATTTATACGTAGTTCGTAGTTTTGCGCATTTTTTAATTTTTTTTTTAGTTTTATCAAATCACAGAATAACGCGAGCAATTATAAATACAGTAATTATATAAACAAGAGGCAGATACGATCGGGTTAGATAAGTTATAACGTAGAATTACGTCGGCGGGGAGAGATTTCTAGTGATTATATCGCACTTGAGCGTCGCGTAGAGAACATGTCGTATAACGCGCGTCGGCTATCACGGGCTCGCCATGGCTGAGAAATGATGTTCCGGTGAATGGACTCGGGCTCGTATGATGCGGTAATTTCGAGTAATCTGCCGCGTCGTCATGAGCGGCGGCGCGGCGTAACGTAATCCTCCGATCTAAACCGCGCGCGACGTAAAAAATGCTTTGGAGAGCATCCTTGAGCTCCAGGTGGTTTTATCGCGACAACTTGACACACTGAAGCGGGATGTTAGCACGCCGGCAGGTGTCGACTACTTGGCGACTTTACGCAGCATCGCGTGCGCGCGAAACGCGCGATGTTGTGTTGTGCGCTGCTTGCGTCAGCAGAACCGATTCAGCGACGGTATCATCGTACTGGCTGTCGCGTACGACGCGATACGATCCCGATGATTCGACGCATTGGGAAAAAATACAATGACAACGATGAGTTGAATTTCAATACCCACTCGCTGATTTATTTCCATTCACTTGTAATTTATGTTCTGACCGTCAATAAACTGACATATTTTGCATGTGGTTGCGCAAATACGAATACAAATGCCAATTGTTACACGTGCAAACTCGCGAGCAATAACACCCTTTTCTTCGATAAATATAATGTTTTTTTTAAACAAAAAAAAAGTATAAATAACGCTTTTAAATCTCTCCCTGCAATTTAATCCGTTTTTTAATCTCGCGATGTTTTAGTCGACCGCTCGCTGGAACAAATACATGTCGATTAATGGAGTACGTGCGTGTATGTGTATGTGTGTATTTCAATTTTTTTCCGCCTCTCTTTTGCAGGACCCTCGAGAGTCTCGGTTCTCTGCCGGTCAAAATGCGGATACAAGCGAACGACGATGTTTACGAGACCACCAGGCATAGAATGGCGGTCGCCGAGGAGAATAACAAGAATAAATGGTGAGGATTTTTTCTGTGCAGCAGGATGTACGGTCGGTCGACGGAGTTCGATCCTTTGCGGGAAAGATCCTTTTTTTTTTTTTTTGGAAAAACAAAAAAATGCGTGCGTGTTCTTACGTCTCTTCCCTATATTTTCATGACTTTCCTTTGCGAGATTGTACCGCGCCTCGCGGAATCGTAAATAATACTCGTGGCGTTACTTTTACAAACTTTCGCTCACGGATACGGTCTCCTAACGGATGTTCGCGCGATTCACGAAGGAATTTACGAGCCTTGCGCGGGCACGTCGCAACGTCGTCGTCGTCGTCGTTGTCGTCGTCGTCGTCGTCGCCGCCGCGAGAGAATTCGTAGAAAATTGCATACGTGATGCACTTTCATCCTGTGTATCTCGATGTAGCTTGTATAAATCAAGCAAAGATATTAGGATATTTTGACAAAACAGCTTTTAAAACAGCATCCATGTACTCATGCGGAAAATTTGTTTATGTACATGAAGACTTACTTGTATTTACTCTTACTTAGTAACATATCACCGAGAACACCGTTCTTTCGAATTTTCACAAACAGCTGGAAAGTAATTTGCATTTTTATGTTTTGTACAGCCGCGATTTGAATAACGCTCGAAGTTTTACGCTCTTGCTTGACGGAGTTGCATCGACACAGCGCGGCTAATTTGTTTAGTCGTCGTCACGGCCAAGGTTAAGAGCGCCTCACAAGTGCAATTTCGTCACGCCTGAACCCTTTTTCGCTTCTTCTCTTCGTCGTTGCGGTGCTTTATCGCGTCGCGTCGCGTCGCGAGCGCGCGCACACATACGTCAATGAAAATTACATAACCGAGCTCAATCGATTCCTCTGTCATCAACGTCGCAAATTGCATTAATTGTTCGAACACGCGACGATACGCTTGTCGTGATGCAACCCGACGTCTCGCATATAAATACACAAGAAATTAGAAAGATCGTCGCTGATTATAAATGCTTTCTCCCGTTGAAATAATGCGAAGAAATCGGTCAATCACTGCACTTTCTCTGAAATCAGTAAATAAATATGTCGGTAAATAAATATATTAGAAAAATGTGTATGTCTGCGACACTTTTTAAACACTTATCGAAGGCAGTAAAATTTGTGCTCGCAATTATTTATGTTTCTTTTTTTTAATATTTCTTTACTTAGACTCATTTGCATGACTCATTTACGACACTTTTTTTTGCAAAAAGCCGCATGTAGGTGTTTCAATTTCAATGGCAATTACGTTTTCTTCCACCAGCACCAGGGTGATCAAGCCGAACGGCCCGGATATCGGACGCAAGGTGAAAGTGAAAGGAACTGGAAGAACAATACCGCCTCCGTCGTCATCGTATCCGAGGCATCGGGATTATATGAGCATTCCAACTTCCGGCAGTAGCCAGTTCAGATCGTCAACCAGCAGGCCGCCCACTAGCAGTAGTAGTAGTAATAGCAACCACTCAGCGACGACCCGCAGTCCGCAGGAGAAAAAAATCATTTCCGATCTTATGCGTAGGCCACTTAAGTAAGTGCCTAAATACGCACAAATCAATGTCGTAAAAAATAAAAAAATAAGAAAGAATTATGTTTAAATAGAAATATAATTCGATTGATGTTAAGTAATGTCTATTTAATATCTGTTTATTTCTTTCTCTTGAGTGAAAAAAAATTTATTTATTAAATATCAATATACTTTTTGTATATTACAATGTGAGGAATGTAATATAACTCGCATTTTTCTATGACACAGGGAAAGACTTATTCACGTTCTTGCTTTGAGACCCTACAAGAAGCCCGAACTTTACGATCGTATCAACAAAGGTGAGACGAAAAACTTAATGTTTCTTTTTTTTTTGTTTTCTCGAAAAGATATTTAGCCAACAATACATTAATATTCTAACAACAAATTCAGAGGGTCTAAGGGAGAAAGAGAAACCCATCATGTCGACCATTCTGAGGCAAGTGGCTTACATACGCGATAACACATACCATCTGAATAGGCATATCTGGAACGATGTGCAGGAAGATTGGCCCTTTTATACTGAACAAGAGAGGGCGATGCTAAAGAGGCGGAAACCTCAGAACCTTACTCCACCCGGTTCGAGTGATGGTTCCAGCGGTCAGTATGTTGTTTATGTCGCTCGCATGACGTAACAAGCAGTTTCAATTTTTTTTTTTTTTTTTTAAGAGAGTATCTTTTATTTTGTATGTTTTCTTTATTTATAGGCAGTGGTCAGTCGCCCAATTCCATCCATGCAGGTTCGCCGCCTGCAATCACAGCGCCGCCGCCTAGTCTGCTCAACAAGAGACCCGGTTATTATCAGGGTAACGATGGTTTACCAACGAAGAAACCGCGGGTTTCGCACTACAAAAGACCCGAGCCTATCCCCTTTATCGCCGCCAGCGACAGGATGTCCGACAATAGCAACAGTTATTCCAACAACAAAAGTCCCAGTGGTGTTAGTGCAACCGTCGGTGGTCACCGTGTCGTCGACCACGTCGTTGAACGTTCCACCGGCGGTAATAGTGCTTGTGGTGGTAATAATAACAGTGGTGGTGCTGATTATAACAATAGTGATAGCGGCGATATCATTAGCAATTGGGGATCAAGACAGCAAACGCAACGTGAACGCAGCAACCGTGCCGATTATCGAGTCGAAAGGACAGCGAATAGTGATGTGCGAGACGCCGGAAGCGGCGGCCCCGCCGTCAGCACTAACGTCACATCCACGGTTATTTCCAATCGACCATCGTGCCTCAGCCTGACGTCTTCGCCCAGCGTTAACGAGAGGAACAATCATCACCAGAGCGGACACGGTCGCGATAGCGGCAACACGACGACCAGTGGAAGTGTCAGGAGCACTGGCAGCGCCGAAAGGAGAGATAGAAATGACAGGAGTCGAGCTGTGAGAGAAGAGAGGAACAGGGAGAAAGAATCCAGAAATAGAAGTAGCGTTCCGAGCAGTGCGAGCTTGTACAACGATACCAGTAACAACGCTGTTGCCTACGCCGATAATACCAATGAAAATGACATCGCAATGCCGTTCTGTGACCTCGGGAGAACCGAAGAATATCCTGACTACCTCACGTGAGTAATACATTAATTCTTATCGCTCTTAAGCTACACTAAATTGAGATATAATAACAAATTCAGGCATCTTTCTGTTGTGAGCGAATTTTAGTTTCATTTTTGTTACCGAATATTAAGTGTTTACGCAAGGCGGAATTAATATTTCTTCAGGTATTACACGACAATAAGCAGCGCGGAACAGAAAGCTCGTTACAAGGAAGATTTCGAAGCAGTATATCCGGAGTATCGCGCATTGTACTCCTCAGTGATTGAAAGATCGCGACTCTTCACGGAAATGAAAGCCGTATACGACGAATGTAAAAAGTCTGGCGACACAGCAAAGGCCGAGGTATCATATTGCATAATTATTAGGGAGATTGCACATATTTCTTAACTTGATGTACATTGGTGCTTATAGAATAACGTTTTTTTCTTCTTCTCAGGAACTCCAACACCAGATACAAGCCACGTACATTTACTTTAAGAAAAACAAAGACAGGTTAAATGAAAATAACCGGTTCGAATATCTGCATAAAAAGCTGAGCCATATAAAGAAACTTATTTCGGAATACGATGGTAATTTTCTCCCTGAGTTTCCTGCAACGATGGGAAATAATGCTACGCAAACTGATCTGCCTATCGCCGATGCTAGTACCAACGTGAATATCGGTGATTTTGACAGTCGGCACTACTGACACAAACTGAAAAGGCCACCTCTTGTTCCTCGCCTCCTCCTCTCGGTTGTTGGTATGCTACTATCGACATTGTCGCAGAATCTGCATTTTCTCGGCAAGTTCCAAGGCTGATCTTTCACATGGTTCCTGGGTTCTATCGCCGAAAAGTCAACCTAACCTAACTAAAAATATCTCGAGATTGCGAAATCTCTCGTGTATTGTAAAAATATCTTGCAAACACCTCGGCAAATGTATATCGCGCCGATATACTCTTTTTACTTGATCCTTTTTCCCCGCGAGAATCGATGATCAAAGATTCCCAATTTACACGATCTTACGATTCCCGCTGTCATACACGACGAGTCGGGCAAGGCTCGCGCGTTAACTTCGACCAATGATAGTTCTTGGTATTTCGCGGTATGTCGTGAAAGCTAACGACAATCGAGCACGTTTAAGAGAGCGAGATAAGCGAAAAAAAAAAGAGAAAACGTCCATCCGGATTAGAGAAACGTTGATAAGGGCATTTTGACGACCAGTGAAATGCGTTTGCGGATATGTGAAGGGTTGAAAAAACTGGTCCCATAACGACTGAGAGTAACGTTATAGAGAAACGAACAGAAAAAAATGCGCAATAGGAAAGAAATAGTTAAACTCTAATATGTTACTTATATACCGTACGCACGTCCAAGTGTGTCGTCCAGTTTTAAGAATAGATAAAAGAAAAATAAAAAAAAAAAAAAAATGATAAGATTGCGAGAAGAGAGGGTCCAAGAAATAATTAAAAAAAAAAAAAAAAAGGCTTATCGCGTGCCACGTCCGGGTTTCTTTTTGTCCGCCGGAAGAAGGAAAGAAAACTGGCTCGCAGTTATACATATAACATATGCACACATTTTATCTACGAGCTGGCACGAATCTATCGCGCACGATTCGTGAGTTGTTCATCGCACTTTAAGAAAACGGCTTGGAAAAAAGCGAGTTACCTTCCTACATACGAGAGAGAGACCGTAGGACTTTGTGATTTTAAGAATTTTTATTATCTTCTTCGTTCTTTTTTTCTCCGCATGAGAGAAGAAAACTTATTATATTGGTCCTCAAATCGGTTGACAAAAAGCAGCGAAGCAAAGATTTAGCTTTAAAGAAAGACGAGAAAGAAGAATAATAGAGAAAGAATGATCCGCCGAACAACAAAGTAAACGGAGTGTAACTTAGTTGTGTAAATTGATATACAAAAGTCCGTTTAGAAATCGAATATTTAACAAAAATTTTAATTACTTTAATTTAATTTTAAAAGACTGAAATATGTGCGAGAGCACGATAATAGGTCTTCGTACAATTTTTTGTTTTTTTTAATCTTAATCATTGAGAGAGAATAAAAGAAGCATTTGGCGTAACTACAATTACAATTTCCATACAATTAAACAAAAAAAAAAAAAAAAACTAAAAAAGAAAAAATATAAAAAGAAAATATGAAAAATGATGATGATTAATAATCATTTGTTTTTAATTATATAAAGAATATTACGGTATGTTGTGTGTACAGTCTTTTAAATAATTGAAATATTTGAGATACGTCCTTATGTTTCAATAACAATAATAGTAATTTTGTAATAATTATTACTGTCGTAATTATTGTTTCTATCAATGTATTTTATATTTATTATTCACACAGATGTGTGCGAGCAAAATATAGATAATATTTGTGTTTACATTTACAAGACTTTAATCGATTTTTTAATGTTGAAATATGCAATTCACAGTGCCAATACTTTTTTTCAAAAAATCTTATTTTTATGAAACATTTGTTCTCAAATATCGTGCAAAAATATATCAGATATTCAGAGTTACATATGGATAGAGATCTATTTTATATTTTAGCTGAGTCTATTTTATATTTTAACTGAAAAGAATGATTTCTAGAAGTTTTATAGTAAATTTTTCCTGATATTACATAGAAAAAAGTAACGCAATTTTGAAACATCTTGTTTTGTAGCAATTAAATGATCAAATGTTTCATGTATGATCAGAGTTCGGACAATGTATTGACACATGACGCGTGCATTTGTTACTTTCTGCCGACAGATCTAATAATGTTTTTATTGTCAGTACATACTTTTTTCCGACCGCAAATATAACCTTGCCCAAAACCGTCCATCGGGCCGGGAGTGCACAAAAAAAGGGCAAAAAGTGTTTGTCAGAAACAAGATATATTTCGCGAAAAGTTTTAAATGTGCAAAAACAATGCCAAAATATGATATATAATATGTCTATCCGATTATACACAAAACTGTATAATCTTTTCCTTGACAAACAACAGCAATAGGCAACAAGTTATGTTCCTTTTTTTCTCTCTTACATATATATTTATCAATGCATAATATATGTATTATCCGATATACGCAATTAGCTGGATTTATCCAAAATAATTATCACAAAAAGAATAGCACACGAGTTGTTTCTTGATTATTTTGTTTAATTGTGTAATTACTAATATCTAGTTATTTATAGGGAAAAATTAAAAATTTAATATATCTAGTTATTTACAATTCATTGATATTTATACATATATAATACAAATGTTGAAAAAAAATGTTTGTTGTGTTATCGGAACGAAATTACAAAATACTGACATTGTGTAATTTCGTTCACGGTTGTGCAATACAAAACATTATTGAAAAAAAGTTTGTTGTATGTATGGAATTTTGGTAATGTTAAGATACGCCACGTTGCACCAAACGAATTTTTTTTTAAAATGCGCAACAAGAAACGATAATTTAAGTTGGAAATTATTTGATTGAATTGTCAAGATTTTATATTGAGACGATCGAGAAAATCTCTCGAATATGTATGGCACAGCGTTGATCCATGAACTATGCCAATCACATTACTTTTTATATATGCATGTATGCATATTTATGTATGTAAATGTAAATTTATTATACATACTAAATTTACATAAGAAATAGTGTGATAAAAAAAAGTTATATCATAATTTTTATCATTAAATCTATAATTTTCAGATGTTTATTTAAAGACAAATCGTGTATAAGCATTTTTGATCAAGAAGTAACCATTATGTACGCATTATATAATTATGTAGACATAATTTTATGTATTTAATTTTTATATAATTCAATTGTGTGCATAATTTAACCTTTCGATTATTTTCTTTCTTGCAAGAAAAGCAAAAAATTAAAAAATATAAAAACTAACAACTCATGTCTTTATTTTTTATTTTTTTTCTCGCGCTTGTGGCGAAACAGAACTTTGCATGTACGTAACACGCTGTGCCATAGGTATAAGAAAAAGTGTTCACGCAAGTTGGTGCACAATGCCAGAATGGCGGTCAAGAATCGAGTGATTTTTCAAGTCTACAGTTACCAATTATGTACCAGTCGTTTGTAAATAATACCGCTGTGTTTGCGTCATAAAAACCGAAAAGCGGCGTGTTCTTTATTGAATACGAGTTTTGAGCTTTGGTAAAATATATATTCGATTAAACAAAAAAAAAAAAATAAACACTCGTCCTCCGTCGACCGATCAATCAATTCAGTCTGAATAATTCAGTCGAGAAAAGCGTTTGAACACACAGTGCCAAAGAGACTGAACCGAAGGGATGTTCATACAATAGAAGAATACGATATTGATCGCGGTTATAACTTAAGCGAGACAAACAGACCGGTTTCTTTCGCGCTCGTTGCTTCCCTTAAAAAAATAAAAAAACGAAAACTCGAATAAGCCGAGCGTTGTCCAGATAGAGTTGTTTTTTTTTTCTTTTTTTTTTTGTGAGAAATAAGTGCTCTTAACGCTGCATTTAAACGACGTTTAACGCTTGCTCCTTGATTATCGTGATTCCATTATTGTTTTGCGCAAGAAATCTTAGAAAGAGGTGACTTTTAGTATATACATTAGTATATAATAGATGTAACGGTTTTATATACTCGAAAGTTTTTCTCGTGGCGAGACACTCGCGAAGAATCAAAATTTATCCTAGATAAACGTAGTCCTCTCTCGTTACCGTGGATATATATAGGACAGGTGTGTGTCTTTCGAATTTTTGTGTTGGAAGAGATCTTTTCCTCGAGTTTTTCGCTCGACATTTCGACGGACAGCACAAATTTATCTCTCTGATGTTCACACCAAAAACGTGAAAAACTTCATTGATTTTCCGAGCTAGGCGATAGATGTTCGTCCAGATTAAATCGGTGCGCGATGCATCGAGTGAGAAGACAGTGCCCTTATTTCTAACTGCGTAACTTATACTGCCTCTAGAACATCCTAAATGTCATCGAGTCATGTGCTCCGTCCGTGACCCATCCGGATGAAATGACGCGGACACGTTCATATTCATGCTCAAAAGGTTCAAACGACGATCGAACTCCGTCTTTCTCTCTCTTTCTTCTCTCTTTCTCTCGCTCACTCACTCGTACTTCCTCTTTCTCACCCTTTCTGTGAACTTGTTCGAAGAAAAAACGAAAACTCCAAGTGCCAATATTAGCGAAGCGTGAATTTATTGTATATAATATATGTACACACACATACACACACAAACACATCACACAACATGACACAGTATAATCCTACGTGCATTATCTTCTAGTATTACCAGTACCTATGTGCAAAAAATGCTGATAAAAAAAAAAAAAGGGACGTGTAATAGAAACTTCGGCTTCGAGAAATCAATAATAACCGGGAGATTAACCGATAGACTCGCGTCGAATAGAAGGTGTAAATACAGCGAAACGAAGGATCGTGTGGAGAGATTGAAAGTTGCGGTTTCAGATAGATGCGCTTCGATCTTCATCTCTCTCTTCTTCTCTTACGCACACACTTCTCGATCGTCTTCGATTTTCTCTTGCAAACCAAAAGAGAATCAACTATCCAATTAGTCTTCAAAATCCTCGAGCAGACAAATGTCTACACTTTGTTTTGTAGAAATTTCCCAAAGACAAACGCGTCGAGGGAAAAATGTGTGTTTTGTTGTAGACCCGAGTCCTTCAAACAATCTCACACCTGATTGAATTCTTTGACGTGTTGTGTGATTCCTATCATAAATTTATTTGCAATTCTCCCCTATTCTCGTCTCTTTCCCTCCCTCCTCAGTTGCATTTCTTCGCAGACACGTTTCGAGAGTCATTCCCACCCGTTTCCTTCGCAAGTTACACAACAGGTAAACATTCTCGAGGAACATGCATGATAAATCGGAGCGAACATTCTTTCTCGCCTCGAGAGCATCGATGTTGAAATAACATTTGACAAATTCGCGATGTGTTTTCACTGGAGGAGTGAAAGTGCGCTTCACGCGCGCGACCACGAATCATCGCGTCGATGATGAACAAAGTTGCGCTTTTTTCGCAAAAAAAAAAAAAAAAAATTGCAGTATTATTTTTCGTAACAGCGCATATCTCAAAGTCGTCCGCGAGTAAATCTCGCGACTCGAGTTGCGGCGGGTGGATTTTCAGCCGGGCAAAAGTGCGCACGGCACTCTCGCGCTCATTCGATCGCAAAATTGCGCGAGAGAGTGGCATATCATTTTACGAGAATAAATACGTTCTCTTCTTTCACACGAGAGAGAGGCATATCACGTACACGCGGAGCGCTCCGTTACTCTCTCGATCCGATCTCTCGCAAAGTGTCCTTGCGTAGAGTATCCTTAACCAGAGTCCCATCCGATATATTAAGAGAGAATTAAGCACGAAGAGAGGCGCGCTCCTCTCGGTTTTTCGACAATTTTTCCGGCAAACAGTGGTCTTACAATCGTCTTAGCAGAGAAATTTGAGATTGTTCTCGAGGCGAGATCATCTTCGATTCGTCTAAGATTCATTGCGCGGCGTTTCTTCCTCTTCTTTATCGCGATTCTCGTAATAACAAAAAGTGCGATTAGCTCTCGTTAAATTCGTGATTACGCGGCTGATTGACGGTTTGCGCTGATTTTGCAAAACCAGACGAATGATAATCCCAAACATAACATCATGCAATCACACAATACGTTTACTCACGTTTACTCCTTCTTCTTATATTCTGTAGTAATTCTCTCAGTAAGTTAGTAGTTTCGAGAAAGTCGATTATTAATATTTATATAGTGCAGCTATACACAAAAAAAAAGGATCGAACGAGAAAAACAACGAAAAGTTATTTCTCGTCGTTCCTGTGAGAATATTCTTTGAGGAACTCGTCACGTTCATGGCGACGAGTTCTTTGTCCTTCCCCTCTTGTCTTTTTATTCGCGCCGCGCTCGACGGAGGTTGCTGTATAACGAAAACGCGAGCATCTGTTCGTCACTTAGCGAATATATATATTTTTTGACTGTGATGTGTTGCTAGGGAAACTCTTCGTAAATAACATAATCGCCTGTGCGCCGAGATACTGTAACGAATTTTTTTGTTCGAAAGAAAACATTAACCTTTTGTCTACTGTGCGGTGGTCCGTTGAATCCGCGCGTCTGTTTCTCATCAAGATCATGTTCGTAAAGAAAGAGAGAAATGATCCTCTCCTTGCTTGCTTAAACATGACGTTATCGTAAAATTGCGAGATTCTTCCGTTCGTGATTACGCAAGAAATTTGTGGAAGCAGACGCACGGGTTCTTTCGCGTCGAACTCTGATATCCCGTTCGTAGATAAAAGGTTAACGCAAACGTTGAAGTATTGAAAGAAAAAAAGAAAAAAAAATGTCGAGAGTCCGAAAGACAGAAATGGACTTAAACAAAAAAAAAAAAAAAAAAAAAAAAAAAAAAAATAAAGAAGGAAGCGAGGACAAGAAGAGAACGAAGAAGAACGAAGAAGCGAGAAAAACGCGGCGTGCCGGGCGATCGCGTTTCGAGACTGAAACTGATACGATGTCGTCATTCGACGCGACACAATTCGTACCGGACGCTCGCGCGTTTCTCCATTATGAATTACCCATATCAAAATAAGAATAGCTCCGTCGGAGACCGATCTCGTGCGAAAACTCTTCCAAGTCCGCCTGAAATAATTCTGATTTTAGTCCGAATGGAAAACAAAAAAAAATGCCTTTTTGATTGCCAAATTTCCACAGAGAGCGACTTCTCCGGCAGATTTTCATTCGCGTCACGTTGAAAGAGAGAAGTCGCAAAAGTTCTTAAAAAAATCAGAGAAAACGTCAGTTCGTTTTAGAGAAAGAAGGGGACGAGATTCGGGACTGATATGCGAGTTTGAGATGGACCTGACGCGGGAGAGATCAACGCGCGGAAAGATCGAGACGAATCGAGTTCTTCCGCGCGATTAATCGCGCCGTCGAGAGGAAAGAAGAAGAAAATACGAGAGAGGATGAGATCGGTCGCCGCGTGTGCTCGATCGAAAAGCGAGCGGATTTATTTTGTAAGTGCTTAAGAGAAAAAAAGTAAAAAAAAAAAAGAAAGCTTAAAGCGCGCTCGGTTGACTGACAATTTGTGACTTAAGGAGCGCCAAAAGAGATAGTCTTATGTTTTCAGCATCGATCACACGCGAAAAGCAGGTAAACGACGAAAAGAGAACATAAACTTATATATATATATATATATATATACATACACACGTATATATATTAATATATATACAGTACACATACGTTTTCGTTTTAAGTTGTACGTTGCGACAAGAGTGTGAAAGAGCGAGAAAGAAAAAGAGCGAGCGAGCGAGCGAGAGATGATAATTATGATAATTATGATGATTATATGATGATATGATGACTCGAGAATAGCATGTATAGGTATACAATGTACCCCGTGACTTTTATTGACGACGACTGCATTGCTCCCCCTGACAAAGGCTCGTATATTCACTATATAGTTGTATTTGCAATTATTACCTATACATATATATTATATTCACTAATTAAAGTATACAAAGCGAAGAAAAACGCGGATAAAGAGGAGTTATATTGTTAGAGCGAGAGATGAGAATTTTCGCGGGCCCGAATTTTTCGGGGAAAAGTTTTACTCGCGTGGAACGTATGGGCTCCCAGAGACGTGACGTTCGCCGATTGGGAAAACTCCGGAAAAAATCGAGATGCGCGGATCGATTTGAGAGGAAACGCGGATTCCGAGCTTTTCGACGCGCGCAAATTCCCTTGTCAAATTCCTCTCATCAACAAACACAAACAAATTTTGATCGCCGTGCCCTGCTTTTTATACATTGTGTAACTGATGATTGAGCTTTTAAATAAAAGAGCTATTAGGCTGTGGTCACACACTTCCTTCCGTATACTCAATAGCAATGTTAATTATTTAATTAACGCTTTAATATCGTGTTAATTCGCGAAGAAAACACGGAAACTCGAGAGAATCTGAATCCGATTTATACGTTTCTTTTCACTCTTTTCCCTTTTGCGCCTTCCCGCCTACGGTCTTGTCGGCCTTTCCGATCGTGTCTTCGATTTTGTACCGGGACGTGCAATTGTCGCGCCCTCGGAGGGGCGTGACTCCAAACGACTGTTAGGATGTTCCTGTCTTCTCGCGGCCGATCGTACCAGGCGGTCTTCGGGAATTCAAATCGATCCGCGCGCACAAACTTGTGTATCGATTTCGGCGAATGTCGCTCGTCGGAAGACGATAACGGTCGACATAAGTTACTTCGATCGTTTGACGGCATGCGATTTTTTTTCGCGAGAGATTCCCTCGTTATCGGCAACGTTATCGGTTGATCCAATTTCCGCTTTCCACTTCTATCTCCTTGAATTTCCGTCCTGAAAATAGTTCCCCGTCTGTATGTGACGAGAACATCGTGCAGCTAATGAGTTTTATGAAAATTGCAATTGTAGATATTAATCAACTTGTTTTAATTTGTGCAGTTCTTTTTTATAAATCGTTAAAAGCAGCAATTGTACATATTTTCACTTTCACAATTGTTTTATCTTCCGCAATTATAATAATAGTATGTCCCTTACGTGGATTCGCCGAAATAAACGTTTAATAAACAAGAGCTTCCCGTCACGTTCCACGCGACTTCATCCCTCCCAAGCTCGGGCCGTGCGCGTGCTTTCTGTTTTTATGTATTTGAGAATCGTGCATGAAAGAAAAAGCGAGGAGAAAAAGCCACGCGACAAAAAAAAAAGTGATGATAATGATGAAGGTGGAAAGGCAAACGAGATAATGAGAGAATGAGAGAATGAGAGTAGAGAGAGAGAGAGAGAGAGAGAAAGAAAGAAAAAGGCGAGTCGACTCGATAAAGAAAGCGATCGATAATGCGATGCTAAACACACTGACAAAATCGATGACGACAATGCTGACGATTAAAATGACGACGATAAATCGAATGCGTTATAACAACGAGTGCATAAGAAGCGAAACGTGTTTTGTGTTGTGTGTGCATGTTGTGCTCAGGCAGATTCGATTTTATCTGCGATTCGCGGCAATCGTCAAATGCACTCTATGCGACTATGCGCGCGAAAGAGATGTGTACATATTGGAACCGCGAGAGTTTGTGGGGAATCGGCGCGTTTTTCCCGTCTTCGTCACGACGGTGTTTCTCTCTGTTGTTACTACGCTAATTTAATTTCTGTACATAATTTGCAAACGAGCTCAACCTTCGTCATTGTTAATCTTCCGGTTGCGTTGATTCGATTATAGGTTGTGCGCGCGCGCACCAAAGAGAAAAGAAAGCAAAGCGACTATTCTATTTCTTGTTGTGTATATGTTTCGCTTTTTTGTTATATCGTATTGGAAAATTTATAACGCGGATCGGAGGCAAGTCTGTTGAGAAACAGTCTTTGAGAGAAAGAGAGATTTGCGGAGAGATTCGCCACGGCTGTGCGGGTTTAAAATTAAACCAAACGATGAAACGGAAAAGTGATCGTGATCGCCTTAATTGATGATTTTGTATTATTAGTAAATTATTAATAAATGATTTGTGTTGTAATAAATTGAAATATAATGTTATTAAAACTGCAACGCGAAACGGACTTTCGAGAACGAGCCGAATAGCCGTACCGGTGATTCACGTGTGCGACACAAGCTCGCTATCGGAACTTCGTAATTGCGTAAATGTTCCGGTAATTTCTGTTTGTCAACAGAAATTATATCGGCGAAGTTGTGTTGCATTTGAACAACCGCCGGAAGTCTTTCAACATATTCGCTAAGAAGAGTCATTTAAAATTAATCAAGCTATTTTTTATCGTGAGATATTTTTTTTATCGAAACTTTTTTTTTATCACTTTTTATTTAAAATTCCTCCAAAATGTGTTGCATAAATAAAATTAATAAATAGGCAGTTTTGTGTCTCATTCGTAGGGAAGTAACAAGTAAATGAATACGTGTTTAAGAGAACGGCCGTAAAATCGACTCGTTCGATTGAAATCTGTCCGCATCAATGTAACGTGGCGCATCTCGTCGTTCAAAGAAATATTTCTCTTTAAATTTGTTAAACAACTTCCAAGATCGTAAGGAAGAAACGCGCGAGCTCGTTTCTCGAATGCCGATTCTCCGACTTGAGGAGGCACTCCGAAAACGCAAAACGGGAATAATTAGAGAGAAAAAGTATATTTATTCGTATTAAAAGTATGCAAACTTAAATTTTATCAATAAAAAAAATACGTACGTTGTATCAAAAAGAAGTTAA